>JAAXCT010001990.1:0-104837 GCA_012490785.1 Eragrostis nindensis
TAATGGTCCATAGGTTAAAGAAACTGTCTTGGACTCCGCACGTAATGAAAATAGTACAGTCGTTCTCCTTCTTTGAGGGCTGGCAGTGTAGAATCTGGTGTGTCAAAGGAAAGATAGTAATCAAGTTTCTTCTGTACCACAAGTGACTGGGACCTCTGAATTGGAGAGCAACAATCCTGTCTCAAAACAAAGTTCATGTGAACCAAATGGGCCCACAGATCATATACAAATTCAAATGTCCGTTCATCGTCATCGAGAGCAACATTGTTAGATAAGTCAGCACGTCAACAAGTGAAAGCAAAAGTGCCTTATTGGGCTGTACTTCGGTAAGTATAATTTATGCTTATTGAAAGGACTTCAATATTGTTACTACTAGGAAAATATTGTAGTTTGACTAGAATGCTTAACAGGCAAGAGAAGACCTGTCAAAAAGGAGACTGACAGTTACAACGACGACGACGGCGATGAGTAAGTAGCCTGTTATATGAGATGCACCATGGCATGTGCTCAAAGAAGCAATTCGTTTTTCATGTGTTGTTTTAACCTTCTCCCTATGCCATTCCTTCTAAAATAGAAAATAAAACTTACCTAATGATGGCCAAAAGAGAATAGTGGAAATAACTCGCTATTGTTAGGTTAGTAAGGGGATTAATCCTTACTCTTAAAGAAGGTGATTTGTTGAGTCCTAAGGATCAAACCACTTTTATCTATACAAGGTTTCTCAGCATTGCTTCCCCCTGTCGTCTAAACAGGAAGTTCCTTCCCCTCTATGTTTTCCCACTTCACTCCACTCACACTTGTAGGATGACTAGAGGTATTTAAAAAAACAAATGCGCACATGAAGTTCGTAAAATAGAAACATGTTTTTTTACTTACTCGTGAAAAGATATGTTATTCCACTGCATATATAGGTAATTTGCCATCAAGATTTGTATGTGGCGTACCAATGGGATTTTCTTGTTATCTTTTGACTAATAGCACATGCCTGAGCCGTGTTAAGCAATTCAATCTAGGGTACAAGCGCTTATGGAAACTTAAACTATTTGTCTTCTTTATTTTTTATTTATCTGTACTTTTCTAATTTAACTTCTGAACTAGGGCTCATATTGAGAAGCTTGAAAACAACAGGGGTCATCTCCATTCTAAAATTACAGAGGAGGTACATCCTCTTCCCTAGGACCACACGAAAGTCATGTAATCATATTTTTCTATTTGAGATGATGCTATGTCTTTTTCAGGTAAAAGAAAATGTGATCCTCCAGGCAAGTCTAGAAAGGCGAAAAGAAGCATTACATGAGCGCCGTTTAGCACTTGAAAAAGAAGTAAGATCTCAAACTTAAGGTCAAAATTTGCCCTTTCTGGAAACAGAATACCCCAAACACCTTTTACTTCTTTTTTTTTTGCCTCCGTAAGAAAACATTTATCCAAGAGGATGCTGAAGCATCAATTGGAGTGGTAGTGCACATGCTTTCCACTTTTCTTTTTTCTTGAAATAATCTAAGGTTTCTTGCAGTCATGCTAATATGAGGGGCTACCCTCTGTGTTACTACGATTGTAAAATGTCCTGTACTCAACTGACCATGATGGCCCAGAGGCCCAGATTTGATAATGAGACTATAACCTATAAGGAACAATTTGTCGTAACCACAATTGGACCTTATCTATGTTATAAACTAGATTGCTGGAGACAGTTCGATAACTAAGAGGTGGATACTTCCATTCTTTTCCTTTATGGCGTACGTCCATGCTTCTGGAGCCTGGAAGTGTTTTGGTATGCTTGCAAGAATAAGTTTGCATTTTCTCTGTTGGTTAAAAATACTTTGTGCATTCAATAGGTGGAAAATTTGCGTGACCAGCTGCAGAATGAGAGAAATTTGAGGGCTTCATTGGAGTCTGGTCTGATGAATATGCGAAGAGGACAGGTGTCCCTCCCATCAAAAATAGATAGCAAGGTACTCTTTTAAGATCTGGTTGTTGAGATATAAATATTTTTCACCATTTAATTTTTTTTTTTTTCATAAAAGACTAAGGCTGATCTTGAGGAAGTTGCTACTGCTGAAACTGATATTATGAACTTGAAGCAAAAGATTTCTGATCTTCGTGGACAACTAAACAGCCAGGTCCATCTGAGTTTCACCTCGCTATGTGAATCATGCAACAAGCGATATCTAAATACAGACAAGCTTGTGAAGTAAGGTTTTATCGATGAATCGTTCTGTAGTATTTTCTCAATCTTAATAGTTGTCCTATCTCTTTAGGATTCAGTTGAAACATACTTAAGATAGAGTTCTACTAAATTGTGCTCCTTCTCTCCAGAGATGAACAAAATGCTGCACACTGTTCAGACGTTATCTCAGTCGAAGCACCACCAATTGCAAGTCCTAGTTCTCGACCTGGCATGGTCTTGCCTACAGACATGGTAAGAGTGTACAATGCTCCTGCTTTGCCAGAAAGATCTTGGGGTTGCTCACCTTTCTATACAATTTGTATAAATATGTCACCTTTAAAGTGTCTCAGGTGCCGGTAACCAGTACATATAAAAAAATAAGAACAGTGCATCTTTTTACATTGCATTTTTCTCAAGGTAGTTCCGGTGCACATACTTCAAAGGTGTAGACAGCAATTGGAAGATGATAGATTAATTAACGAATGATCCAGCTCATTTCTTGATGCGTTTTAAGCTCTTTATTTTCCTCAATTCCATTATTCAACAGAGAAATGAAACATTTCAGGCAGATATGGAGCGATCATGGAAGCACACCACACAACATTCGCCTCCTTCCATAGATAAACCAGTTCACCTGAAGCAACCACAGAGTTCTGACAACAAGCGTGATACGAGCTCAGGTGATACAATTGGCAAATGCAATGTTGATCGTAACAAGCACCATATGGTAACAACAATCTTAAAACTTCAAAATATTTTATTTTTTCCTAGGTGATGCATCTACTGTGCAGCCACGCTCAATCAACAAAAGGGCTCAAAAGATGTTGTCTTCGAAGGGTGAGATTCTGAAGGACAGCCTAGACGGTTCGGTTACATCGATGTGGAACTTTGCACAGAAACAATACTCGACTAGTCAACTTGTAATTAGCAAGCTTCAAGGGTCCAATGCCTACTCAAGTACCAAAACAGAGGTAATCACATTGTGCGCCAGGACAAAGATTCATTGTGTTTTTCTTGGTCTCCATGAATCCCCCCTTTTCTATGTTTTTCCTCGGATATGCTACGTTATTATACTAAACTTGCTACTGCCACTTTATATATCAGGAGTCTGGGGCTGCACCATCTGCATTAGCCAAGCTGACTAATCGACTCAATTTTTTGAAAGAAAGAAGGGCGCTGCTTGCTAGTGAAATGCAAAATTTAGATCTGACCCGCTCCCAAGAGCCGACAGCTCCGAAAAGAGATTCCAGATGAGAAGTAGGATTTACGCTGATACAAGAACCTTGCCTTCATGGTATTATGGCGCCTTCTTGGCTTCTGCTGAAAAAACTCCAAATGAAATGACGCATGCTCATGTACGTTCATGGGAATGGAGGATCTTTACAGAAACTGTTGATGAACAAACAGCCATAGGTTTAGGTTAATGCATTGTTTTTAGGATTTGTAACTGAATATTGTCCTCTTTCTAAGATTTCAAATAAGATTTTCAGAGCGGGCCTGCCTGTCATCACTGGGCCGGCCACTCCAAAACAACATTTGTCATCCCTTTGGTCATTGCGGGCTGGATTCTGCTCGGCCTGCTAGGGTGCTGCCAACTCTCCTCGCCGAGCAGCTCGTTTGCGTTAGTGCGTCTCTGCGCTGGAATCAGGCGAATGCCGCCGCCTCCACCTCCGCAGGGAGCCATGGCCACCGGCGCCGCCATCCAAGCTGTTCCCTGCTCCGCCGGCCGGCCGAAGCTCCGCGAGCAGCGTCGCGGCTCCGCCTCCCTCTCCGTGCGCGCGTCCACGGATGCCAACAGTAAGCACCAAACGAGCCACTCCCCCCTTTCCCTTTCGGAGCTCGAACCATATTCCCGTTCATGGCTGCAAGCACCGGCTCGCGTTCCATGATTCGCTTTGTTTTTCGCTCTCCGCAGCGGTGACACTGCTGGACTATGGCGCGGGGAACGTGCGCAGCGTGCGCAACGCCATCCGCCACCTCGGCTTCGGCATTCGTGACGTGCGGAGCCCGGAGGACATCCTCGCCGCCGACCGCCTCGTCTTCCCCGGAGTTGGCGCCTTCGGCTCCGCCATGGACGTCCTGAACAGCACCGGCATGGCCGACGCGCTCCGCGAGTATATCCGCAGGGACCGCCCCTTCCTCGGCATCTGCCTCGGCCTCCAGCTGCTCTTTGACTCCAGCGAGGAGAATGGCCCGGGTAAGCTGCCACACAATCACCCCTCTTCATCTGCATTGCCCGATAACCTTTGGGTGTACAGAAGATGATCGTAGAATTTACCATTTCAGTTAGCGGCCTTGGTGTCATACCAGGCGTGGTTAGGCGATTCGACTCCTCCCAGGGTCTCATCGTGCCTCACATTGGTTGGAATGCTCTCGAGATCACCAAGGAGACGCAGCTTCTGCAGGGAGCTGACGGCCACCATGTGTACTTTGTTCACTCCTACCACGCGCTGCCTGTAAGTAGCAACCCCGATTGATGGTGCTTGTTCTTTTGGTTGACTCATGAGATGTGACTTGTTCCTTTTTACGTGCTTAGTCAGATGCCAATAGAGACTGGATTTCATCGATTTGCAAGTATGGGGGGAAGCTTCATATCATCCATCTCGATGGGCAACATCCAGGCAGTTCAATTTCATCCAGAAAAGAGTGGAGGTAAGTATGTAGTTTGAATTCATCTTTTGTGAGTTTGAATTCACTAGGCATCCAAAACCAATCTTTTGTGCAGCTACTGGGCTTTCTATTTTGAAAAATTTCCTCAGTCCTAACTCTTCAGGGGCAAAGGTAATAGTTATACTAGTTTCTAGTTGGCATTGTCATTTGATTTGGTAGTCTTAACATAAAATTCTTACTTGTATTTGCAATGTAGGTCCCAGCACGTAGGAAAGCCTCAAAACTTGCAAAGAGAGTAAGACTTGTATTTTAAGATTTTCAATGTGGACCACAGTTTAGAAACCACCCTTCTTAATGTCTCAAACCTTGCAGGTAATAGCATGCCTTGATGTTCGATCAAATGATAATGGGGATCTTGTGGTAACAAAAGGTGACCAGTATGATGTAAGAGATAATACTAGCAGCAAAGAGGTACAAAGCTTTATCCATTGATATTAAGTGCAATTAAACTCCTTGTACATCAGGACTAATTCAACTGGCACTTTGGGACTGATTAAGTGATACAATGGGCATAATTCACTTTTCAATGATATAATTAATCAGAGACGATTTGATTATGACTATGTTGATACACTACTTGCTCGTCATTTGAACATATTTACATTCCCCCCTAGGTAAGAAACCTGGGCAAGCCAGTTGATTTAGCAAGTCAACACTACATAGATGGTGCTGATGAGGTACATTTCCTCAAATTTTCCCCCATATTGATCTTTTTCTTATATAAATAAACTCACTGTCTAATACCATGAATAACTTTCCATAGGTTAGCTTCTTGAATATTACTGGTTTCCGTGACTTTCCATTGGGTGATTTGCCAATGCTAGAGGTTTGTATATGATCTATACTTCCATAAAATTGTCTTCATTAAAATTTGTGCCCTTTGACTGGTGAAATGACATGGGATACTTGGTAGGTGCTGCGCTGTGCCTCTGAAAAGGTTTTTGTACCACTTACAGTTGGTGGAGGCATACGAGACTTCACAGATGCAAATGGAAGGTTATTTGCATGTTCTATCTTTGAAATTGTTTGCTCAGGAGTATATATTCTCTCATTGACCTGCTAACATGTACATTTCTTTCTTCTCAGATACTATTCAAGCTTGGAAGTAGCATCGGAATATTTCAGGTCTGGTGCTGACAAAATTTCAATTGGAAGTGATGCTGTTTTTGCTGCTGAAGCCTTTTTACAAACTGGTGTATGTATTTTATTTTTTTTTCCCATAATGTTCAGCTATTTCCCCATTTATTCAGTTGTTTCTGTGTACCAGGTAAAGACGGGGAAAAGCAGCTTGGAGCAAATATCTAAAGTATATGGCAACCAGGTTTTTTTTTTCTTGTACAACATCACTTATTTTTCCCATCGATCTGCGTCACTAATTCCAGATGTCATTGTTAAGCTGATCTTTTGCCTTTTGGCTGAAACTCTGATTTGTTACCACAAATCCTTTGAAAGTTGAAAATATTAAAAATTGTCCTGGATTCCAGCTTCTATTGACATGACTGATGTTCAAGATCTGAAGTTCCTGAACATCATGAAAATAAGAAAAAAATGGACTAAATCTGGAGTTATCAGAAGATATTACATTTGCTGTTCAGGACTAAATTTACCAAAAGCCAGTGGCAACCATCCAGTACCTTTACACTCGTTTCATATATTTGAAATGTTTATTAATATCCGCAATCTGACCTTAAACATCCACATAAAATATATATTGGTACTCTAGCAGAGTAATTATATAACCCATAAAAAAACTCATTTTATTGAGGATGTTTAACATTTTCAGGCTGTAGTTGTAAGTATTGATCCTCGAAGGGTATATGTCAAAAGTCCTGATGATGTACCATTTAAAACTGTAAAGGTGTCCAGTAAAGGTATTTGCTGATTGCTTATCTATGCTGTAGTATATCGATCGTCTTTGAAACATTCCTACATCTCATGTAACTTTTCAGGTCCATCAGGAGAAGAATATGCATGGTACCAGTGTACAGTAAGTTACTCTTCAGCATTTGTTTAAGGCCTACTAATACTAGCAATTATGATTTCAGGGTGGCATATTTTGATTTGTTTCTGTTTCAGGTAAGTGGTGGACGTGATAGCCGACCTATTGGAGCGTATGAACTAGCAAAAGCTGTAGAAGAATTAGGTGCAGGAGAAATACTACTAAACTGCATTGATTGTGATGGTATGTTCACATGTGCTGAAAATTTTATGTTTTGCAAGTATACTAAAGCATAGTTTCAACATTTCATCATGTTATGCTTTAAGTACAAGCTAGGCGGTACTCTCCATTCTGCAATATAGCTTTTTTAGCCTATTCGCCAATTATCAGACTAATTTGATCAGTTTCTTGTTTCACGACGTCAAAATAATTTCGCTATAAGAACAGTTGAGGCACTTTAGTGATCAGTTTTTTTCAGTTTCAAATTATTATTTTCCTCTATTCACAGTTTCACAGTTTCACACATCTCCATAAGAGACTTGAATTTTATGTTTTTGTTCCAAGCTACTGCAATGCTCCTCCTAGGTTTGGGACTGGTTATACTGAGTAACATCAGTGGAGTTGACATTAAGTTAATCAAGTGCCCTTTGACCTTTTTTTTCTGTGACCCGGAGTACCCTTTGACCTTGGACTCTGGGTTGCAATTTGTTAGTGAAATAAATAGTCCCGTAGCATTTTGTTCTCTTAAATGCTCAGGCATATGTATTCCAAATTTTGTGGGTGAAGTGTTGGTTACATTGCTTGAAGTTTCATGTGAATCTGTCACTCGTTTGATAGGGTCATATAACCAAAAGTGATTATGGCATCTTATCTTGCAGGCCAGGGCTGTGGATTTGACATAGATTTGGTCAAAATGGTGTCTGATGCTGTGACAATTCCTGTTATTGCAAGCAGTGGTGCCGGCACTGTCGAACATTTTTCGGAAGTCTTTGAGAAAACAAATGCATCTGCTGCCCTTGCTGCTGGCATTTTCCATCGGAAAGAGGTACTCTGATGATTATCCCACTTTATCCTTATTTTCCATGTAATGCTATGCAGTAGTCTCTTCCAGGAGATAATTGTCTAGTAACATATCCGATCTCTTGCTGGAGAATTATCTCTCACTGAGATCTCATAATTTTTCCTCACTAGTTACATGATTATATATTGTTTTCAATTGGTGTGGTCGCTGAGTGTAATCTCGTGCACAGCATACCCAATGAGATAAATAGTTTATGCTCTTGACTTGATGCAGAGAATTAATGTGGTAACTTCTGCCTTATCACAGGTCCCCATTCTAGCCGTGAAAGAACATCTGATAGGTGCTGGCGTGGAGGTCAGAGTGTAGCATGGAAATCCTTCCATGTGTTGAATGATCTTGTCTGATGTTGCAACTACTATCTGTTCTGCCTTGGGATCATGTTGCTATCTTTTCCCCGTATGACTTCTGCATTTGCTTAAATAAGCCAGTAAGTCGATGCTTGAAAGCACACGTTTCTAGCAGCCGCTGCATGGAAGCAACAATTTCTTACCCAAAATAATAATAATAAAAAGAGCGCCAGTGTCTTGCGCTATGAAAGTACTTTGCCAGTGCAACCTCCGGCCGCATCCGGCAAGCAAAAGTGCTTGTGCATGAAGGATGCGGCCTGTCCTTTTGGACTTTCCGACTTTGGACTGCGGAGTCAGCCCTGGCGACATATTCATACTGAAAATGGGTACATTTTCACTAGGTTTGTTACGTTTAGTCCTTCGGTTTTTTAGCCAAGGGGTGCAATTCGTTACACAATGGTTCTTGCTCGATAACAAAGTGATTATGAATTAGAATCTGGTATGAGTTGTTGGATCAATGTTGATTGTTCGAATCATTCATCCATTGATTTACATCAACATATAGTATTCGCGGGAGGGCGGTACCATGTAAGCTACCTTGAAAATTAGAGTGACGGTACTCTCTCAATGGATTCTACAAGCTGATGGCATCCCACACTCGCTTTAACCGTTCGTCTTATTGGTGATATCTGTTTTCTCTCTTGGTTGCTATTACCTCCGGATTGATATTGTGGTCGTTGCGGACAGCTGGGTTGAATTTGTACTAGTCTCCAGTATGTGGACGTCAATAAAACAAATACGAAGTAGTGCTCCCTATTCGTTGATTATAGCGCCATTAGCTTTAGTGTTCACGGCTTTGGTGGACCTCATCGCACGGCTCGCACTACGTACCACCTCTAACGGAGGTATCGCAGCATAACCTCATAGATGACCAGTGTGTCCTACGATATAGTATGGTGTATTGGTGTTGTACCTCTTTGTTTAGACAAACGATAAGACCATCTATTCGCAATGTCCAAACAAATCAACCAAGTATGGTGTTGTGTTTAGACAAACAGTAAGACTATCTATTCGCAATGTCCAAACAAACCAACAAGTATTTTGTTGTGTTTACACAAACGACTAGACCATCTATTCACAATGTCCAAACAAATCAACGAGTATGGTGTTGTGTATAGACCAATGACATTCTTTTAGTATCCGAGAACACACACACACACACACACACACACACACACACACACACACACACAAAACTCTTGTTCCAATAGCCAGATGGCATAGCATAAAGTACAAGCAAGAAAGCATAACTGAATCTTGTTTTTCACCAATGACCTAAACTTTTAAGCTGACAACAGCAACATAAACTAGCACTAGCTGCTTCGGTGGACCTCATCGCACGGCTCTCACTATGTACCACCTCTACGGAGGTATCGCAGCAAAACCTCATAGGTGACCGCTGTGTCCTGCGAATCAAGTATGGTGTTGTGCTCTTGTGTTTAGACAAACGACAAGACCATCTATTCGCAATGTCCAAACAAATCAACAAGTACGGTGTTGTGTTTAGACAAACGACAAGACCAGCTATTCGCAATGTCCAAACAAACCAACAAGTGTTGTTGTGTTTAGACAAACGACTAAACCATCTATTCACAATGTCCAAACAAATCAAAGTATGGTCTTGTGTGTAGACCAATGACATTCTTTTAGTATATCCGACACACACACACACACACACACACACACACACACACACACACACACACGAAAAACTCTCTTTGTTCCAATAGCCAGATGGCATAGCATAAAGTACAAGCAAGAAAGCATAACTGAATCTTGTTTTTCACCAACCATGACCTAAACTTTTGAGCTGACAACAGCAACATAAACTACTCCGAACAAAATTCTAAAAGGTGGAAGCAAATGTTTTCATAAATAAAAGATAATAAGCTAAGATAACTTGGTGTTGCATCGAGGAGTACTAAATTGTGACCAGCTCCATCAGTGGACAGAGACAACCTGAGCCATGAAGGTCGCCACCCATCATCGCAAATTAAACCCACGGCGACTTAACACGCCGGCCGCCGCCTTACGGAGACCCTGGCTCGAACATGCCCACGCGCACGTTCACCGTGCCGATCCTCACGGACGGCAGCGTCCAGTCACGCAACGTCACCGTCTCTTCGAACGACAGCGTCCCCTCCAGCCTCGGGCGCTTTCCCTCCAACGCTTCGCGGCGCCTCTTCCACCTGTCCCGCCCCTCCTCGTCTTCGTCTTCGTCCCTGATCAGCAGCGCGTCGACCAGCGGCACCCGCGCCCGGCCGATCACCGCCTCGCCGCGCGAGGTGTGCGGCCCGCCGCGGAGCAGCGGCTGGTTCGGCTCCCAGGGGACGTAGTCGATGCGCTCCACGATGAGGTCGATGGAGTGCAGCAGGTCCGGCCAGTTCGAACCCACGGGGATCCTCAGCACCAGCCTCCAGTTCTCCTTGTCCTTTTTCTCCAGTTCCTGGGTCTCCCTCTTGACGGGGAGCATCCGCGAGCCCATCAGCTGGCCGCCGACGTAAGCTTCCAGAACGCAGAACTGCGGCCACACGCTGCCGCCGCTCTTCTCCGGCCACGTGATGACGACCACCAGGTGGCCCACCGGCAGAGCGGACGGCTGTTGCCCCACCTCAGCCATGGAGGAAGCTTGTTGCTGCCTCCTCCGGCTGCCTGCCGTGCGTCGTCGTGCTGCGCGCCCCCTGTAGTATTGGACTAGGTTTTTGTTTTGTTTTGTTAGGATTTTATATCTCATATTTAAAGGACATGGAGAGAATATTTTAGCAAAACTTAATTATTTCAAAATAAAATATATCAAAAAAGGCACGAGAAGATCGCGCGGATGTACTAAAGATCCGGCGCGTAAATAAGTACCACATAGCACGCGTACACATTTTAGTAGTTATTTTTACAAGTTATTTTTCGTATTTTTTTATACATGCCATTCTGTAATATTTTATAAACGCTCAGTTGTATGACACACATTTATAAATGCTTACCTAGTGTATTTAAGCATATCCAATTACAGCCGTATCTTTTAGGATTTTATAAGACTATCTCAAGTCGTACTGATTGAAATCCTCCCACCCCAAGAATGTCGGCGCCCCTCTTTCTTAAATTGGCAGCTCCTTTGGGAATTTGAAAAGAAAATGCCTTCTACGCTCAGAACACTACAATTTCAGTCACCATTTGACAAAAATAATTGCATGTGTACCTAGTCATCATCCATGTATTGAATTTTTTTTCATGATCGGGCTTGGGCACATATTTCACTAAAAGGAGCACATTCTCTTTGGAATACTTTAATTGCATTTCAGCCATTTCCTAACGGCGTTAAACGGCCGTTTAGGCACGTTTTGGGCACGCTTAGCAGGGTCGGGCCCACTAGAATTCAATGGTATTCAGTTGAATACCATTTTTTTAACTAAAATATTGTCATATGCTATATGTAATATAATGTGTGTTATGTACATTTTATTAGAAGAAGTGTGTTATATACATAAAAAAGAAACAAAAGAAAAACATGCTATCATTCAATCCTACCAAACAAAGGCCTGTTTGGGGAGCGGTAGCTTTTCCGCTTTCCCCAAAAGCAGCGTTCGAAGAGCGAAACTTGCTTCGCCAGAAAGCTGATTTTTGGAGAAACGAACATGGTTGTTTGGCGTTCATGCTTTGCCGGTCAGCTTCTCTCCACCATGGCCTCCATTAGCGAGACGACCTCTAGCCGATGTGCCAGCAAGAAGGCCAAGCCTCTGCCGCACTCCATGTCCGCGGCGCTGTCCGTCTTGCGGCAGCGCTGCCGTCGCAGATCTCGGGGCGGCCAAGAGGGGAGCGTCGGCGTGGGTCGCTGGAGCAGGCCGGACGGCAAGGGAGAGGTGGCGCTGGTCGCTGAATCAGTCCAGAGCAGAAGGGAGGGCGGCGCGGGTCGCCGCAGCGCACGGGAGAGGCGTCAAGGTTCCCGCGGCAGCCTGGAGCGCAGGAGAGCGGCGGCGCGGGTCGTCGCGGCGGGCCGGAGGTGAGGGGAGCCGTGGCTCGGGTCGCCGCCTCGCTGGAGCCGGCCGGAGGGCAAGGGAGTGACGCCTGAGGTAGGAGAAAGGAAGGTCGTTCGGCTGGTTGGAGAAGCGGACGAGAAAAGCTCGGGAAGCTGCCCTCGAGGCGATTCTCCGCGTTTAGTTCATTTCTACTGTTGTTCCCCGCTTTTACAGCTTTTGCTGGTGGGAGAGCAACCCCGTTTGGGGGGGCTTTTCGCTTCTCCAGCTTCCTGGAAACGCAGAAGCTGAGAAAAGCTCCTCCAAACAGGGCCAAAGCCTCTCTACCTACCGTGGCCCAACAGCAAAATTTGCCCATTGCTGACCCCGATCAAACCAGCCTAAGGAGATGACGCACCTTTTTCGCCTCTTCCTCCCTATCGACATGGAGAGAATGTTTTAACAAAAAGTAATTATTTCAAAAGAAAATACAACACGAAAACGGCTCACGAGAAGATCACCGATGTACTAAAGATCCGACACGTAAATAAGTATCACATAGCCATGTATACATTTTAGTAGTCATTTCACAATTCATTTTCTGTATTGTTTTTTATATGTGCCTTTCTGTAATATCTTATAAACGCTCTGTTGCGTAACACTCATTTATAAACGCTTACCTAGTGTATTTGAGCAGCAACATTTATCCAATTACAGCCCTATTTTTGCTGATTTTATAAGACTGTCTCAACTCGTAATGGTTGATATCTCCTCCTCCCACCCCCGCGCCGCTCTTTCTTAAATTGGCAGCTCCTCTTGTGAATTTGAAAAGAAAATGCCTTCTACGCGCAGAAAAACTACAATATAATTTCAGTCACCATTTGACAAAAATAATTGCATGTGTACCTAGTCATCATCCATGTATTGATTTTTTTTTCGTGATTGTGCTTGGGCACGAATTTCACTATAATGAGCACAATTATCCCTTTGGAATACTTTGATTGCACTGCAGCATTTTCCTAACGGTGTTAAACGGCTGTTTAGACACGTTTAAACATGGTCGAAACAGAAACGGTGCTACATGGTCGAAGACACCGTTCAAGAATTATTTGGGCGAGCTTAATAGGGGCGAGCCCACTAGAATTCAATGGTATTCAGTATTCATCATCATATGTAGTATATTGTGTGTTATATACATTTGTTTTAAAAGAAATGTGTTATATACATAAAAAAGAAACAAAAGAAAAACAGGCTGTCATTCAATCCTACCAAACAAAGCCCATCTGCACAGCACCTACCTCTCTACCCACCGCGGCCCAAGAGCAAATTTTGCCCATTGCTGACCCGATCAATTCAGCCTTAGGAGATGGCGCACCTTCTTCGCCTCTTCCTCCCGATCGACATGGAGAGAATGTTTTAACAAAAATTAATAATTTCAAAATAAAATATATCACAATTGGCTCATGAGAGGATCGCGTGGACGTACTAAAGATCCGGCGCATAAATAAGTACCACATAGCACACGTATACAATTTAGTAGTCATTTTTACAATTCATTTTCCGTATCGTTTTTTATACGCGCCTTTCTGTAATATCTTATAAACACTTGGTTGTATAACATGCATTTATAAACGCTTACCTACTGTATTTAAGCAGCAACATTTATCCAATTACAGCCGTATTTTGTGGATTTTGTAAGACTATCTCAACTCGTACAGGTTGATATCTCCTCCCCCACCTCCGCGCCGCTCTTTCTTAAATTGGCATCTCCTCTTGTGAATTTGAAAAGAAAATGCCTTCTACGCTCAGAACACTACAATTTCAGTCACCATTTGGCAAAAATAGTTGCATGTGTACCAAGTCATCATCCATGTATTGATTTTTTTTTCATGATCGTGCTTGGGCACGTATTTCACTAAAAGGAGCATAATTATTCCTTTGGAATACTTTGATTGCATTTCAGCCTTTTCCTAACAGCGTTAAACTGCCGTTTAAACACATTTAAACACGGTCGAAAAAGAAACGGTGCTACATTGTCGAAGACACCGTTCATGACTTTTTTGGGCGGGCTTAGGAGGGGCAGGCCCACTAGAATTCAATGGTATTCAGTATTCATCGTCATATACCATATGTAATATACTATGTGTCATATACCATTTTTTAGAATATGTATGTTATATACATAAAAAAGAAACAAAAGAAAAACAGGCTATCATTCAATCCTACCAAACAAAGCCCATCTGCACAGTACCTACCTCTCTACCCACCGCGACCCAAGAGCAAATTTTGCCCATTGCTGACCCGATCAATTCAGCCTTAGGAGATGGCGCACCTTCTTCGCCTCTTCCTCCCGATCGACATGGAGAGAATGTTTTAACAAAAATTAATTATTTCAAAATAAAATATATCACAATTGGCTCACGAGAAGATCGCGCGGACGTACTAAAGATCCGGCGCATAAATAAGTACCACATAGCACGCGTATACAATTTAGTAGTCATTTTTACAATTCATTTCCGTATCATTTTTTATACATGCCTCTCGTATAACACGCATTTATAAACGATTACCTAGTGTATTTAAGCAGCAACATTTATCCAATTACATCTGTATTTTTGCGGATTTTGTAAGACCGTCTCAACTCGTACAGGTTGATATCTCCTCCCCCACCCCCGCTGAAAGGATCAAGGGCACAGAGGGGGGGGGGGGGGGGAGGGGGGGTGAATCGGTGTATCAATAATTTCTCCCGATCGTACTTAAGGTGTGAAGCTAGCAAGACTAGATATGGTGACAACAAGAAGCTAGCGATGCGCACACACAATCTAGTCTAGCAACAAGCAACTCCCTAACAAGCAATTCTACCAAGTAGTAAAGAGACAACCTATCATGCAATTTTACTAGCACATAAGTAAATGCGGAAGCGTAAATGCTAGTAAGTAAAGGAGATAGAGATAGTAATGCTCATGATTTTCCCCGTGGTCTCGGAAGGATGGCGCCTTCCCCTACTCCACGTTGGGTCACTCCCGTCGGAGTCGCGACCCTGTCCCTCCGCTCGATGGCGATCCCTCCTAGAGCACACTTGTCGGTGTTTGGTAACCGGCCGACGAGTAGATTTGTGCGCGGTTCGACGGCGATCAGAAGGATTGCGTTTGACACAGTGGGTTATACTGGTTCAGGCAAAAGAAGCCCTACGCCCAGTTTGAGGTTTCACTCGTGTTGCTCGTAGTAGGGGTTACAAGCCGTGGCGAGAGAGGGATTCGCTCCCAAGTCTCTGTCTCTGCGTTGTGTGTGAGTGTGTTCGCTCGTGTGAGAAATGAGCTGTTGTGTAAGCCCAAAAGAACTCTCTCAGCCGAAAAGAACTCCTCCTCCCTCCTGGGCCCAATTCTCCCTTTATACATCAAGGAAGAACGGTACAGATGGAGGAAAGAGAAAAAAAAAGAAAAGGAAGATAAGTGAGAGGGCGACGGAGGCGGAGTCGGGCCGACCTCGCTGGCTCCGGTGTCTTCCGCCGCAATCCACGCGACCGGTGGTGTGATGATGTCACCCGTGTCTTGTCTGGGCGCTATGGAGCGCCCATTCCCTGATCCGCGCTGTTGATCACTGTTGGTATGCTGGAGATACCTGTGGAGTTGGGCGGCGGTCATTTCGCGCGCTGTTCCTACTGTGTAGCGTACTTGGTGCATGCATTCGCCGTTCCGCGCCTGATCCAGATGCGACGCCCCCACGCGGCCGTACGTCAGGCATAGTGTACCTTCGCACCGTCCAGGAGTGGATATGGAGCGTCTTCTTATCCGAATCTGGCTGGCCGTACACTTGGTTTGACCACTGCTTCCATGCCGCTGCCGAGACTGCTTCCGGCCGCGGTGGTCGGTTCGCTTCGGGTCGTGTCCCTCCCACCGATCCCGACCACCGCCGGGGTACATGGACGGCGGACGGCGGCTGGCCGGAGCCCGGTCGGGGACGTCGCTCGACTCCGCGGCGCCCGACTCCTGCCGCGGGGAGTCGGGTTCGTTGCCACGTCCAAGGCGGGCTCCTCTAACGCTGGACCAATCGCGGTCCAGGGTGGGGGGCTGCGCTCGTGCAGCCACGTGCGCCCCGGTCCCTTAACAGGCCGTGAGGAACGGAGGCTCTGTGGGCCAAAGGCGTTGTTGCGCCTTCCGCCCGACTGGGCCACTCCATGGGCCCAGCTTTATCTCTTAGTTATATACAAGGCCTTTGGGTCTCGGGCGGCTCCCGTACCTCGTTATTCCGCGTGTATACCGTATAGGGTACCTAGAAATAGGTATCCGACAGTAGCCCCCGAGTCCTGGCGAGAGCGCCGTGCTGTCGTCGGGACTGGTACGGCTGCCTGACGTGGCCGTTCAGTTCGCCGGCGGGTGCGCGCGAGCGCACCCGCCGGGTGTAGCCCCCGAGGCTGGGAGCTAGTAGGAGACTAGCTTCCAGGCTTTTCTCAGGCTTTCACTGCGTAACGCGGCAGCGAGCTGTGTCGTTTTCCCGTAGCCACGATGACCGAGCCCCCGGGCCCCTTCTTTTGTCCGAGGGGGGAGTGCGCTTATCCTGCGGGCCAACCGGTGCCCGATGGACTTCTCCCTGCCCTTGCTCAGAGGGCGCGGCCGCCGAAGCCTGCAGCCCACGGGCCGACTGTGGTGGGATTCCATCCTTCCTTCGCTTGTCGCGGCGTGTGGGGGATTGTCCACGTGGCGTCGATGCGGCTGGGCAGTGCTCCTCGGCTTCCGCAGCCGCCCCCTTATGCCCCGGTCCATGCTAGACCGGGCGGTGCGCCTATAAATAGGCCCGCATCTTGAGCCGGGTTTTCTTCGAACTCACCATGCCTAAGCATAAGAAATCTCACTCGCGCAAGAGAGACTCGAAGGAAAGAGAAGGAGAGGGCGTCGTGCCCCCTATACTAGCTTTGCGCCCTTTGCCTCCTCCACCTCCAAGCACTTGCCAAGATCTGATTCCGGTGGTCGAAGCGATTCCGCTCGCGGTGGTGCCTCCAGATCCGGTAGCCGGGAGCTCGGCGCCCGAGTCGAAGAAGCCTGAGGTCATCATTCTCTCCTCCGACAGGGAGGAGACGATGACTCGAGCCAAACGACCCAAGCCGGCCGTCGACGTTCGGCCGGTGCTCGCCGGCGCCATCGCAAGTTTTCGTCCTGCTTTGGCGTGGCCCACCGAACTCGGAGTCATTCCGCGAGGATTAAACGGGCTCTCGTCAGCCCTCGCGTCCCAGGAGTCGCTCCTGCGAGGATTACGTGGCCTTGGTTTGAGCACCGCCACCCTCGAGGGGAGTCCCTGGCGCCGTCATGCTGGTTCCACCCACTCATAGGAGTTTTTGCTGCGGGTGGTGCCAGCGGGGCCCTTAGGCCTCTTTATCCGGCCATTTGTGGCCAATCCATGGATTCATGGGACTAATGTAATTTCTTTTCTAGTTTAACGATCTTTCGATCGACTTTGTATAAAGAAAACCATGGAATAAAGAGGCTTATTTCGCGAGACCCGTTTTAGTTTGTGTTGCGACCACGTTGTTGGTCTCTTGTGCGAATGCATGCCTTCGAGCCCCCGATCGTTTCGGGGTCCGGCCGAAGACGGTTTCGACTTTGTTCGTTTCTCCTTCCGCATCCTGTCGGGAGGATGGAGGATCGGGGCCGTCCGCGCCATTCCTCGATGGTTCGATGGGCGGTGCCATTTGAGTTGCAAACGGGCTCGTTCGAGTGACACCCCGGTTTGCCCTTAGCGGGGACCCGGTTGAGACCAGCGGGGGTCAGTGTCATATGATCCGGGAGATTGTCCCATTTAGTTTCCGAGTCCGTTCGACCGGTCTCGGCGGCTCGCTGCCAGCTCTCGATGAGCAAACCATGGGCTTATTTCGTCCTCGGACTCGGACGTATTCGACAGGGGCCCATATGCTCCGCGCACTTGGGTACTGGCCGCTGGTGCCCCCCTTTGATTACCCCTCACTCTCGTTTTGACCCAGAGCGGCCGTCGAACCCAACGCTGGGCCGGCCTACGAACTCTTGGGCCGGGAATGGGCCGTCGGAGCGTGTACAGCTCCTAGCCGCTTTACCTGGGAGCCCAGACCGGCTTCCCTACCGATTGGGCCCATGAGGCGTCGGACGCGAGGCGTCGCGTCGCTTCGCCGGCGCGGATCTAGAGGCGCGGCGTTTGGACGAAACGCGGCGACGAGGCGTGCGTTATCTCCACCTGCACACGTTAGGGCGGAGGAAAACGAAGGGACGCGAGATTTAAGGCGGGAAACGGCACAGCGCCGGTTCGGCGCATATAAATAGGCCATACCTATCCGGGGGAGTCTTCTCGCATACTCCATCGCCCGTTACTGTTCGCCTTTCTTCTCCCTTTGCGATCGCTTCGATTCCTTTCGCTCCGCGCCATTCTTCGCCCAATCGCCACCATTCGCCGTCCGCTTCGCAACCGCCGTCGATCGGTTCGGTCCCGGCGTCGTCCGCGCTCCCTCATCCCGTTGAATCCGATGGCGGAAGAGGGAGACGAGTGGCCGGAGTCGGTGGTGACGCCGGAACTGCTACGCGGGCTGGTTGCGAAGGGTCTCCTTCGCCCGCTCTCCGATGCGGTGGAGTGGATGGTGCCGTCGGAGCGGTCGCCTTCGCCGCCGGACGACTACATCGTCTCGTTCTTCCACTTCCACTCCCGCGGGCTCGGGGTGCCGGCGCACCCCTTCTTCCGCGGACTTCTGGGCTACTACGGGATCGAGGTTCAGCACCTCAATCCCAACTCGATCGGCCACATCGCCGGCTTCATCACGCTGTGCGAGGCCTACCTCGGCATTCCCCCAACTTCGATCTGTGGAGGTACTTCTTCAGGGCGTCGCTCCAGCCCGTCGGCGGGCGAGTCCCGCTCATGGGCTCCGCGAGCTTGCGTCTCCGCGTGGAGCGGGCGTCGGGCTACATCACGTGGGTGCATACTTCCTCCAACTCCGGGTGGCATAACCGGTGGTTCTACTTGAAGAACGAGCGCACCGGCCCGCTGCCCAAGTTCACCAACGCCCGGTTGTCCGGGCCCCCCGATTGCTGGCACTGGGGTCTCGGAGCGAGGGAGATTGCAGCGATCCAACCCCTCCTCGACGCCGTGGCGGTGCTGCGTGACCGGGGGGTGTCGATGGTCGGCATCACCGGCCACTTCCACAGCATCCGCGTGCTGCCGCTGATGCGCCGCGCGCTCCCCATGTGGGAGATGACACCGGGCGCCGACCTCCGAGGGACGGCGATGGTGATCGACGAGCCGCTGAGCCACCGCGAGATCGGGGCGCGGCTGTCGGAGGCGGCCGGCAAGTCCGCCCTGCACTTCGTCGACAACGAGTTCGAGTGGCCCGTCGCGGGCCACCCTGCCGCACTGCCGCACGCCGACGCGATCCGCTTTGTGAGTTTCTTCCCCACGCTTTCTTGATTGATTGGTATTGTTTCAGGTGAATGACTGCGGCATTCTTGCATTTTCCCTTTGTGTGCAGCCGGGGTTAGCCGTTCGGCGCTCGACAGCGCCCGTACCCGAGGACGCGGACCGTCGGGCGGCGAACCGTGCCCATGGGGAGAGGGCGAAGCGGCGAAAGGATCGCCGCAAGGCCCGGAAGGACGCCTACGAGGCGAGGAGGAGAGACCGGGCGCGTCGTCGCCGGGGCGGCGAAGCGGTCGACACCGAGTCTGAGTTCGACACGGACTCGGCGCTCGACCACAGCAGCGAAGAGGCCGGCGACGACGGTCACCACGACGACGCGTGGATTGACGACGTCATCCCAGACGACGACGGCGCGCAGCCGGTTCCGGCCGGCGGTGTCGCCGGCGAGGGCCAGGGGCCCCCGTCGAGCGGTCCCGGTGAGGTGGTCACGGTCGCCGCGACGTCGACGGCGGCGGCAGGGAGCCTCGAGGTCCTTGTTGCCGTCGCGGCTCCGGCTGGGACTTCTTCCCTTGCCGGGACGGCTTCCGCGTCGCCGGCCGCCCCCGAGACCGGCGCGGGGACGACCGAACCCGGGATCGCGCGGGAGACGATCCCGCCCGAGGGACCCGGCGTGCCTCATCCGATCCCCGATGTGGGGGCGCGGGTGGCGAGGTGCCCACCCCTGACACAGCAGCTCGTGCGGCCGCCGGACAAGGCTCGGGTCGCCGGCCGACGAAGCCCGCGCGGAAGCGCAAGCGGTCCGACATGTGAGTTTGCTTTATCGTGTCTTTTGCAGTCGCTTGATTTGTCTTTGTTCGCCCTTCTTCTGAATCGCGA
Organism: Eragrostis nindensis; assembly: GCA_012490785.1. Taxonomy (NCBI): domain Eukaryota; kingdom Viridiplantae; phylum Streptophyta; class Magnoliopsida; order Poales; family Poaceae; genus Eragrostis; species Eragrostis nindensis. The sequence continues at coordinate 20,393 of JAAXCT010001990.1, forward strand.
CGTGCATCCTTGCAGCCCCGCCCCGAAATGGGACGGGACCCAGTTGGCCCCTCACAAGGCGCTGCGTCTCGCCGCCGAGCAGAGTCAGAGTCAGGAGGGCTCCGCTCCGCGGCAGGATGACACCGCGCGGAGGCAACCGGAAGTCGCTGCAGCGTCGGAGGAGACGGTGCGGGAGCGCGACACGCCGAGGGTCGACGGCGCGGCGACGCGACAAGGTTCCGCACCCGTCGCGAGTGCAGCCCCCGACGCCGAGGGTCGGGCTGGCGTGCCACGGCCTGGTACCGCCCCACCGCGTGCACAAGGTGTCGCCGGCGCAGGGGGTCGGACCGCCGAGGTCCGTCCGGCGTCAGGCCCGTCATCGTCGAGGGCCGGTGACGCCGGTAACGTTGCGGGGACTCGTCAGGGAGCCGCCTCGCAGCCGGGGACTGCGGCCGGTGATCCGCGGTGGGACGCGGCCGCCGCCGTGTGCCGCTGATCCAACGTCTGGCGCGGTCCGGCTGGGGGCCGGATGTACTGGTGAACACGCCAGAGGGTCCGGTCCCTGTGAAGGACTCGGCGGAGGCGAACGCCTGGGCGTACATGGCCCAGGAGCTCTCCCACACCTTCAGCAGGCTGGAGACAATCAAGACGTCGGTCACGGCGGAGGTCGACGCCGCGAAGGAGCTGATGAAGAACGCGCGGGTTCCCATTGACGTGAGTGGGAGAATTTTCCACCCTTTATCTTTTTTGCTTTGGGAGTTCGTCGTACTTGCCTTTTTTGCCTTACGGTTTTTTCCTGCTTTCCGCAGACTTTGCTTGCAAACAGCAAGCTTAAGTCGAACCTCATCCGGCACCAGCTGAAGGAATACGTCGCGCGAGGCGAAGAGCTGGCGCGCGCGCTGCGTGTCTCCGAGCCCATCCGCCGCCGAGCCGAGGCCGCCGAGGCCGCGACGAAAGCAGCGGAGGACGCGAAGAAGAGGGCCGCGGACGCGGAGTCGGCGCTGCGCGGCATGGTCGAGCGCGCCGAGACGGCGGAAAAGCGAGTGCAGGCCCAGGAGCAGGAGCTGCAGAAGGAGCGCGGACTCCGGACCGCCGCCGACAAGGCGCTGTTGGAGGCCACTCAGCGCGCCGAGGCCGCCGAGAAGAGGGCGGCGGCTGCTGAGACAGCGCTGAGCAGGGAGAGGGAGCTCAAGGTCGCCGCCCAGTCGTCGTTGACCAACGTGACCGGTGAGCTCCAGAAGACACAGAAGGAGCTGAAGGGTAAGTTAGTTTACCTGTTCTTTGATCATCCCGCCGTGTCGACTTTTATCGTTTTTAGACTGAGCAACTGATTCCGTCGTTTTGGCCAGACGCACAGGAGCTCCAGGTGCAGTCGCAGGCGGCGCTGGCGGATCTTGACCTGCTGCGGCAGGCCATGGAAATCGCTTGCAACGAGATCGGTGTGCCGCGTCCACCAGACGCCACATCTGTGATCCCGCAGGTCGCCGGGCTCCCCGCCTACTTCCGCATACAGGAGGAGGAGTGCCTTCGGACCGGAGTCCAGATCGCCTTTGCCGTGTCGAGGAGTCACTACGGTGACCACTACAAGATCGACGTGCTGGCGAGAGGTTACGAGCCTTCCTGTAGTGAGGCCGACTTGGAGCGGATCGAGGAAGAGGTGATTCCCTTTGCGCGCCGTCTTGCCGATGACAACCTGGACATGATCCCCTCGCGCCGTGGCGGGGGTGAAAATCAGTAGGTTAGGCGGTGATAGTCGGAGTCGGGCCCGTGTGGGCCTTATTTTGTAAACAACGATGTGGGCATGCGCGCCCGTTTGTTTATATGAATTTTCGTTTCGCTTTTCGCAAGATTTTCGTTCGTTTAACTCTTTTCGTGTGGCGATTCGCCTCGAAGACTCGTGATCTCGGAAGATTAACTCAATTCCGACCAGCCGCTCGGGCCGACCCTATCCACTGGGGCGTCGGGTGCCCTTGATCGAACTGGCCGAGCCTTAAGCCAATATCCGGGGCTCACGATTTTCGCTGCAATTCGTCACACTTCGAGTTTTAGGACGCCGGTTTTGCGTTCGCGGAGGCCCGCTCTTAGTCGAATTGCGTTGTTTCTCTTAAGAGCATCGCTCCTGGCGCATACAAAATCAACGCGGCACAAAGCCACACCCGCCGGGTGGAGCCTCCGAGGGGAGTGCACCCAGGCGGCTGCCCAAGAGGTGTGTAAAGAAAACACCAAGTTCGTTTGATGTTAATGCATCAGCAGAAAGACAGCAAACGAATTTACAGAGCTAAGGATAGAAGCGACGTAGCTGCTCAATGTTCCAAGCGTTGGCGACGAGTTGGCCTTCCGAGTCCATGAGCTTGTACGTTCCGGGACGCAGCACCTCGGCGATGACGAACGGTCCCTCCCACGGCGGTGACAGCTTGTGTCGATCCTTGTTGCTCTGCACCAGTCGGAGAACCATGTCTCCTTCCTTGAACGCGCGGCCGCGAACTCGTCGTCCGTGGTAGCGGCGCATGGCTTGTTGGTACTTGGCGGACCTCATCAAGGCGACTTCTCGATCCTCATCGATTTGGTCGAGGGCGTCCTCGAGATAACTCCTGTTGGCCTCCTCGTTGAAAGCGCGAACCCTAGGAGCGCCGTACTCGATGTCAGTTGGGAGCACCGCCTCTGCTCCGTAGAGCATGAAGAACGGCGTTTGTCCAGTCGCCCGACTTGGTGTGGTGCGCAAGCTCCATAACACCGCAGGTAACTCTCGCACCCACCGGCCAGCGTGAACTTTCAATTTGTTGAAAATCCTCGGTTTGAGCCCTTGTAGGATCATTCCGTTTGCTCTCTCGACCTGACCGTTGGCCTGTGGGTGCGCGACCGATGCCCAGTCGACCCGGATGTTGTAGTCGTCGCAGAATTCGAGGAACTCGTTGCCGGTGAACTGAGTCCCATTATCGGTGATGATGGAGTTCGGCACTCCGAAGCGATGGATGATGTCGGTGAAGAATCGAACGGCTTCCGCTGACCGGATCTTCACGAGGGGTCGGGCCTCGATCCACTTGGAGAATTTGTCGACGGCCACCAGCAAATGCGTGTAGCCGCCGGGCGCCTTCTTCAGGGGCCCGACCAAGTCCAATCCCCACACGGCGAAGGGCCAAGTGATGGGTATGGTTTGAAGGGCTTGCGCTGGCATGTGGGTCCTTCGAGCGTAGTATTGGCACCCTTCGCAAGTGCGTACTACCTCGGTGGCGTCGGACACGGCCGTGGGCCAGTAGAAACCATGCCGGAACGCCTTTCCGACTAGACTTCTAGGGGCCGCGTGGTGACCGCACTCGCCAGCGTGGATGTCGGACAGTAGCTCTTTTCCCCATTCGATGGGGATGCAGCGTTGAAGCACTCCCGAGTGGCTCTTTTTGTAGAGCTCGCCGCCGACTATGACGAATGACTTAGCCCGACGCGCGAGGCGTCTTGCCTCTGTCTGGTCGGCGGGGAGCTGTTCTCGGAGTAGGCAGTCGAGAAATGGGGTCCTCCAGTCGGACACCGGGTCGGGCACAGCCCCCGAGCCCCCGACCGCCTCGTCGGCAGTCGGACTCGAGTCCCCGACCGCTTCGTTAGCTGTCGGGATGGCAAGAACGGCTCGACCCGAGTCTTCTCCGAGAGGAGGGCGTGTACCTTCTATTGCCGAGAAGTCGACGCCGTCTGGTTGGGTTGTTGAAGCGTCCGTCATGGGTGTGGATGGCGCCTCACGCACCGACGGCTTCTGCTGGTCGTGGGAGAAGACGCCGACAGGGACGGGGTCCCGGTTGGAGGCCATCTTCGCGAGGCCGTCCGCCTCTTCGTTGTAGCGGCGAAGTACATGACTGACTTGGAAGCCTTCGAACTTTTCCTGAAGTCGCCGCACCTCGGCGCAGTACGCCGCCATCTTCGGGTTCGAGCAATTCGACTCGCTCGTCACCTGATCGGCGATAAGCTGGGAGTCGCCGAAGACCTCCAGCCTTTTGACGCCGAGCTCGATCGCCGCCTTCATCCCGTTGACGAGTGCCTCGTATTCCGCCACGTTATGGGACGCAGGAAAGTTGAGTCGGACCGCGTAGCGCAGTCGGGACCCGAGTGGCGAGACGAGAACGAAACCGCTTCCGGCGCCTCTTTTTGTCAGCGAGCCGTCGAAAAACATGTTCCAACATTCTTGCTCGACGGGCGCAGGTGGCAGCTGGATCTCGGTCCACTCGGCAGCGAAGTCCGCAAGCACCTGCGACTTGATCGCGGTGCGAGGGGCGAACTCGAGCTCCTGTCCCATGAGCTCGAGGGCCCACTTCGCGGCCTTGTTCGTGGCCTCTTTGCTCCTCAACGCCTCGCCGAGAGGGAAGGAGGTGACCACAGTGATCGGATGCGCGTCAAAGTAGTGACGTAGCTTCCTTTTGGTTATGACGACCGCGTACAACAGCTTCTGCAGCTGAGTCCAGCGGGTCTTGGTGTCGGACAAAACCTCGCTGACAAAGTATACCGGTCGCTGGACTTTCAGAGCGTGTCCGGGCTCGCCTCTCTCGACCACCAGCGCCGAGCTGACCACCTGAGTGGTTGCGGCGATGTACAAGAGGAGAGGCTCGCGCTCTGCAGGGGCTGTCAGGACGGGTGCGTTCGATAGCACCGTCTTGAGCCGATCAAGCGCGGTTTGGGCCTCGGGGCTCCAAACGAAGTGTTCCGACTTCTTGAGCAATCGGTATAGGGGCAGACCCCTCTCCCCGAGTCGGGAGATGAACCGACTGAGAGCCGCGAGACATCCCATCACACGCTGTACGCCTTTCAGGTTCTGAATGGGGCCCATCTTAGCGATGGCCTCAATCTTCTCGGGATTGGCTTCGATGCCGCGTTCCGAGACGCAAAACCCAAGTAGCATACCTTTCGGAACTCCGAAGACGCATTTCTCCGGGTTCAGCTTTATGCCGCACGCCCTCAGCTTCTGAAAAGCTCGATCGAGGTCGGCGACGAGGTCGTCGGTCTTCTTGGACTTCACCACGATGTCGTCCACGTATGCTTCGACGATCCGACCGATGAGATCGCCGAAACATTTGATCATGCACCGCTGGAACGTTGCCCCGGCGTTTTTCAACCCGAACGGCATCGTTACGTAACAATATACGCCATACGGGGTGATGAACGCAGTCGCGAGCTGGTCGGACTCTTTCAACGGGATCTGGTGATAACCAGAGTACGCGTCGAGGAAGCAGAGGGTTTCGCACCCAGCGGTCGAGTCTACGATTTGGTCAATACGCGGCAAAGGAAACGGATCCTTTGGGCACGCCTTATTGAGATTCGTATAGTCAACACACATCCGCCATTTCCCATTCTTCTTTTTCACAAGCACAGGATTGGATAACCACTCGGGGTGGTACACCTCTTTGATAAACCCAGCAGCTAAGAGTTTCGATAACTCCTCACCGATGGCCTTGTGTTTCTCCTTGTCGTAGCGGCGCATGTGTTGTCTCACCGGGCGAGAGCCCGGTTTGATACACAGGGAGTGCTCGGCGACGTTCCTCGGGATGCCCGGCATGTCCGAGGGCTTCCACGCGAATATGTCCTGGTTGGCTCGGAGGAAGTCGACGAGCGCGCTTTCCTATTTGTCGGAAAGCGCGGTGCCGATGCGCACGGTCTTGCTGTCGGGGTCGGCCGGGTTGAGCGGGATCTCCTTGATGTCCTTGGCCGGGTCGAACGACCCGGTCGTGCTCTTGTAGTCGGGCCCGGCTTCCTCCGCCGCCGCAGCGGCAGCCGGGAGCTCGTCCTTGTGCAGGAGTGCTTCCGCGACCTCGCAGGCCTCGCGGTCGCACTCGTAGGCGCGCTGGATGGACGTGCTCACCGTGATGACCCCCTTGGGGCCCGGCATCTTCAGCTTGAGGTAGGTGTAGTTGGGGACGGCCATGAACTTCGCGTAACATGGCCGCCCGAGAACAGCGTGGTACGCCCCAGGGAAGTCCACCACCTCGAAAGTCAGCGTCTCGGTGCGGTAGTTGGCGGCGGTGCCGAAGGTCACGGGCAGATCGATCTGCCCGAGCGGCACCACATGCTTGCCGGGGACGATCCCGTGGAATGGCGCCCGAGTCGGTCGGACGCGATCCCGACTGATCCCCATGGCGTCGAGAGTTTCTCCGTAGAGGATGTTGAGGCCGCTGCCTCCGTCCATGAGGACCTTGGAGAGCCGCTTCTTGCCGATGATGGGGTCGACAACAAGCGGGTAGCGCCCCGGCGAGGCACATGCTCCGGGTGGTCGGAGCGGTCGAACGTGACCGCGGAGTCGGACCACTTCAGGAAAGTGGGGACGGCCGGCTCCGCGGCGTAGACCTCGCGGCGGACGAGCTTCTGCTGCCTTCGCGGCGCGCAGGCATCCGGTCCCCCGAAGATCATGAGGCAGCCATCAGGATGGGGGAAGGCATCGTCATCCCCACCCTTGCCATCATCGTCGCCCTTGGGCGGCGGGTCGTCGCGCTCCGCCTTCTTGGAGTTGCCGGCGAGGAACTTGCGGAGCAGCCCGCAATCCTTGAGGGCGTGCTTGACGGGGTACGCATGGTTGGGACAGGGCTCCTCGAGCTTCTTCTCGAAGTGGTTGGACGCGCCCTCCGCAGGCGCGCGCTTTGGCTTGCGCTCCGCCGCGGCGACAAGAGATGCCTCCTGTCGCGCGACGTTGCCCTTCTTCTTCTTTCTTCTTCTTGGGCTGGCTGGAGGGGCCAGCCCCTCCCGTCGACTCCTCCCTCTTGGCCTTGGCCTTGAGCTTGGCCGGAGTCTTGGTGAAGATCGCCCCCACCGCGTCCTCGCCGGACGCGAAGTTGGTGGCGATGTCGAGGAGGTCCTTGGTTGTGCGTGGGCTGCTGCGCCCCAGCTCGTGCACCAGGGTCTTGTTGGACGTCCCGGCGAGGAACGCGCTGACGACGTCGGCGTCGGCGATGTTGGGCAGCGCATTGCACTGCTTCGAGAACCGCCGGATGTAGTCGCGCAGGGTCTCGTCGGGGTTCTGGCGGCAGTTCCGGAGGTCCCACGGGTTCCCGGGACGCTCGTACGTCCCCTGGAAGTTGCCGATGAAGACGTCCTCCAAATCCTCCCAGCTCTGGATGATCCCTTCCGGGAGGTGCTCAAGCCATGCCCGCGTTGGGTCGGCGAGGTAGAGCGGGAGGTTGCGGATGATGAACTCATCGCTGTCAGCGCCGCCGCCCGCCAGACAGGAGAGTCGGTAATCACCCAACCAAATAGCCGGGTTCGAGTCACCCGAGTACTTGGTTATGCTGGTCGGCGCGCGATACCGCTGCGGGAATGGTGCGCACCGAATGTGACGTCCAAAGGCGCGTGGCCCCGGAGGCGGAGGGCTCGGGCTCCGGTCCTCCTCCGGGTCGTAGCGTCCACCTCGTCGAGGGTGGTAGCCGCGCATCTCGGCTTCGCGCCGAGCGCCACGGGCCTGGTCACGCCTGCGCGCTTCGAGGAGTATGCGCGCATCCCGCACTGGTCCCACGCGCTCCTTGATGGGAGGCATGTTGCGTCCGCCCGATCCGCGCGTCGGCTGCGCTACAGACACCTCCTTGTCGTCGCGGCGGTCGACGGAGCGTTGCAGGGCGCCCAGAACGCGCTGCCGGGACAGCGAGCTCTCGGCCTGCTGCTCCGCCGCTACCTCGAGTAGGCGCAGTAGCTCCTTGCGCTTCCGCTCGTCCTCCGGAGTCGCAGGCTGCGGAAGGTCTCGCGCGAGGGCCGCTGCCGCCGCCAGGTTTTGGCTGGCTCGCGGGAGTTGAAGCGGAGTGCCCGCGATGTCGTGTATGATGCGGTGCTGTACATCGCGCGCCATGGTGCGGGCGCGCCCCGCGGGGGTACGCCGCTGGGCAATCGCCTGCTCCAGGAGCTGACGCTCCCGCTCGATGCCGCACTCCATGTCGGCGAGCTCCCGCCGCCGCGCGAGCAGCTGCTCCAGTGCTGGCAGGTCCTGTGGTGGGGGTGTAACGCCCCCTACCACAGGCACTGGGCGCGGGTCCGTGCCTCCATCGCCGGATGGCTCGTTCCCGTCATCACCTTCCCCATTGCTGGGGTCGGCAATATCCTCGTCCCGAATCTCGGCCATGAGACACTCGCGGGACGGGTCGAACGTGAGCGCGTCGAAGCACTCAGCAAGGAGGTCCTCGACAGAGTCGTGGTCCTGGGTGTCGGCGGGCTCCGCGCCCACCGACGAGGAAGCGCCAATGGCGGGACCGGGAGGTCCAGTCCGGCTTGGCGGGAAGCGGCACGCGAGCTCGTGCTCCAACGCCTCCATGGACTCCCGTAGCCGCGGCGGCAGGGAGGCTCGACGCTCCCAGGCCTCGTAGCCAGGCGGGAGTGGTGGTCCCTCAACAAGGCAGTTGTTGAGGAGTGCCAGCGCGTAAAAGATACGCCGGCATTCATCCGGCCGGGGGTTCGCACCGAGGTACGCCTCGATGCGCACGGGGAGTGCCCGGGCCCCCGGTCCGCGCGAGAGGTAGACATCCGAAGTGAAAACACGCAGCGGCTCCGCGCCGGCGCTGCTGCGCATCCGCTGCAGCTCGGCGTGGTCCGTCAAGAAGTCCACGTCACCGAAGCGGAAGACACGGTACGGAACCGTGACTGGGGTGTAGAACCGGGAAGAAGGCGCGGCGGAGCGCCTCCGGTCCCTTCCGCGGACGCTCCCACGAAGCGGGAGACGACCGCGAGATGCTGGCGGCCACGAAGCCATCAGCTGGCGATGTGGTCGTCGTCGAACGCGCTGAGGTCCCCTACCTGGCGCGCCAACTGTCGGTGTTTGGTAACCGGCCGACGAGTAGATTTGTGCGCGGTTCGACGGCGATCAGAAGGATTGCGTTTGACACAGTGGGTTATACTGGTTCAGGCAAAAGAAGCCCTACGTCCAGTTTGAGGTTTCACTCGTGTTGCTCGTAGTAGGGGTTACAAGCCGTGGCGAGAGAGGGATTCGCTCCCAAGTCTCTGTCTCTGCGTTGTGTGTGAGTGTGTTCGCTCGTGTGAGAAATGAGCTGTTGTGTAAGCCCAAAAGAACTCTCTCAGCCGAAAAGAACTCCTCCTCCCTCCTGGGCCCAATTCTCCCTTTTATACATCAAGGAAGAACGGTACAGATGGAGGAAAGAAGAAAAAGAAAAGAAAAGGAAGATAAGTGAGAGGGCGACGGAGGCGGAGTCGGGCCGTCCTCGCTGGCTCCGGTGTCTTCCGCCGCAATCCACGCGACCGGTGGTGTGATGATGTCATCCCGTGTCTTGTCTGGGCGCTGTGGAGCGCCCATTCCCTGATCCGCACTGTTGATCACTGTTGGTATGCTGTAGATACCTGTGGAGTTGGGCGGCGGTCATTTCGCGCGCTGTTCCTACTGTGTAGCGTACTTGGTGCATGCATTCGCCGTTCCGCGCCTGATCCAGATGCGACGCCCCCACGCGGCCGTACGTCAGGCATAGTGTACCTTCGCACCGTCCAGGAGTGGATATGGAGCGTCTTCTTATCCGAATCTGGCTGGCCGTACACTTGGGTTTGACCACTGCTTCCATGCCGCTGCCGAGACTGCTTCCCGGCCGCGGTGGTCGGGTTCGCTTCGGGTCGTGTCCCTCCACCGATCCCGACCACCGCCGGGGTACATGGACGGCGGACGGCGGCTGGCCGGAGCCCGGTCGGGGACGTCGCTCGACTCCGCGGCGCCCGACTCCTGCCGCGGGGAGTCGGGTTCGTTGCCACGTCCAAGGCGGGCTCCTCTAACGCTGGACCAATCGCGGTCCAGGGTGGGGGGCTGCGCTCGTGCAGCCACGTGCGCCCGGTCCCTTAACAGGCCGTGAGGAACGGAGGCTCTGTGGGCCAAAGGCCGTTGTTGCGCCTTCCGCCCGACTGGGCCACTCCAGGGGCCCAGCTTTCCATCTCTTAGTTATATACAAGGCCTTTGGGTCTCGGGCGGCTCCCGTACCTCGTTATTCCGCGTGTATACCGTATAGGGTACCTAGAAAATAGGTATCCGACAACCGTTATATTACAAAATTGACTGGACCGTCCATAGAGTGCTACATGAGGCTCAAGCTACTGCTGATGAGCATGTGCTTCAGGATAGGAAGTATCCTCCAACTACAGCAACCGACAACAACACCCCTACTGCTACTATCCGTGCACCACGACAGTGGACGCCGGAGTATCGTATTTTCACTGATGCTTCTGTGCAGGTAGACACATCAATTGCTCCTACCACTCCAGCAGGAATCGGCGTCTTCATCATCGACAAGACGCAAACACTGTTTACACCATCTCAATTCAAGCATTATACTTAAAGCCAGCTGACCCATTAATAGCAGAGGGCCAAGCTCTGCTGTTAGCTGCTCGACTCGCAAAGCATTTCAGGTGGCAACACATTGCGTACTACACCGACAACCAGACGGTGGCCACAGCTGTACAATTTCGGGACCCAAGACATCAGCCTGGTCATTGGTCATTGCGACCAATGCTTCAAGAATTTGGATCCTTGTTCACAGGCAACTCCTACTCGTGAACAAGATTTCAAGAAACACAACTCAAGAGCTGATGGGCTAGCCAAACGAGCGCGACAGGAACCAGTTACAACAACTTGTATCACTTCCTGTATGGCTTTGAATCACAATATATCTTGTCCACTGCAATGCGCACTAGCAAACTTTCAATGGGAGGACTTTCATCCCATCTCTGTATCATGTCTTTGAATTAATGAAATATCTTTTATCCTCAAAAAAAAAAAAGCTCCGTTCGTTGGTGGCGTACGCTGACACACCCTAATTCAAATGTCAAGGATGATTGGTTCCCTTCATTAACATGAGAACGGGCTTGATGGAGTCACGGAGAAGATATGGATCAAGGCTAAGGACATGCTAGATCCAAGCGAGTGTTGCTTGGTTAGATGTTAGCTTGAGTCTATAGGAAAAACCGGACTATCAAGGGGGTTCAAGTTGGTTCTCTTAGGTACTCAATAGTGTAGAGATTTTTGGATGCATTGTGAGTCTCTCGGACACTTGGAGTAGAAGAGAAGAAGTAGAGGAACCAAAAAGGAATGAAGTTGGAGTCAAGGATCGAAGGGAAGATCAAGATCAGCTTCAGAAGAAGCCACCGTATGATACGGTGCCAATCACCGTATGATGCGGTGACTGCGAGAAGAAAAGTCCATAACAGAAGATGATCTTGCAGAGATGAGATAGTCACCGTATGATACGATGAGGTGTCACCGTATGATACGGTGGTCACCGTATGATTTCCAGATACTTGGAAGTTGGCTGGAAGCTGAAGAGATGAAGTCACCGTATGATGCGGTGGAGGTCACCGTATGATACGGTGAACCCTGGAGATGAAGCCCAGAGATCAGAGCTTCTTTGGCTGGCGACAAAGGAGTCACTGTATGATACGGTGGTCCAGTCACCGTATGATACGGTGGATACTACGCTGACTCTGTCGACAGACTGCTTTATGGTAACGGCTAATTTGAGGTTGGAGGCCGATATATAGCTGGTTACCTACCCCTTTGAGGGTCTCTTGGCCGTTGGAATAGTTGAGGAAGACAGGGAGAAGCCAAGAGCAAGAAGAGGAAGCACTTGAGAAGGATTGGAGTGATCCTAGTGCTTGAGAGAGTAATAAGTTGCATCCATTGATCTCTAGGCTAGGGAGTGCTTGAGACAGTCAAGTTGAGCTGTTACTCTTGGTCTATGGCAAGGCCTAGACCGGTTAGGCGTCGGTGTTGAGCTGTCCAAAGAGATTGTGGAAGCCGACACAAGTTTGTACACGGTATTGGAGCTTCCCGTGCGAAAGAAGCATCATAGTGGAGCGCCCTTTGGCACGCATCAAGTGCGGAGCCCTACCTCCGAATAGTACCCGGGAGAGAGCCCGGCGGGACGTGCCCGCGACTTCACTCGAAGGGTGAAGTGTGCTCTAGGAGGGATCGCCATCGAGCGGAGGGACGGGGTCGAGACTCCGACGGTAGTGACCCAACGTGGAGTAGGGGAAGGCGCCATCCTTCCGAGACCACGAGAAAAATCATGAGCATTCCTATCTCTATCTCCTTTACTTACTAGCATTTACGCTTCCGCATTTACTTATGTGCTAGTAGAATTGCTTGATATGTTGTCTCTTTACTACTTGGTAGAATTGCTTGTTAGGGTGTTGCTTGTTGCTAGACTAGATTGTGTGCGCGCACCGCTACCTTCTTGTTGTCACCATATCTAGTCTTGCTTGCTTCACACCTCAAGTACGTTCGGAGAAATTATTGATACACCGATTCACCCCCCTCTCGGTGCCCTTGATCCTTTCACCCGGAAGAAGCCCAGCGTATTTATTGGGCCGTCGTGTTTATAGCCCATAGACGTAAATGGTTTTAGTTCATACAGTAGCTGGGCCGGGTTCCCATTTTGCTAGCCCATTTCTTTGTCCAATTACGAACCCGAAAGTCATTTAAATTGTAACAGAAGTTACACAGATCACAGAACAGGAATGACAGAATATATATACAAGCTTCTTCTTGACGGTTCATAAAGTTGTGCCGCGCGTGAGGCATAATCCCAAATAACAACTAACAAACAAAACTACATCCATCGCACGACCAAAGGGTAAGGAGAGTGTACTTAAGATTTCAGTGTACAGTTTGTCCAGGACTCGTCAAGTAATGGAGCTTCAGCAGTTCCTCCAGGCGGGCAGTGTCAGCTTCAGTTTGCTTCGTCAAACATTCAATCTCAATCAGACAGAGATTTCATTGCTGCCTCTGCTTCTTGTGCCTCCTTCAACGTTGCCACTTTTGCTACTGCTTATCCATCAGTCGTCGAAGTGGTTTGTGACCTTCTTTAGTTGTCAGAACTTCATCCTGAAACTCTTGTAAACAGTTGGAGCACACCTTGGAGGGTGACTCGATGCCCACAACTGTACCAGATTGCAAACTTGAGGAACAGCTTCGTTATCGGCATCATCCTGAAAAATAAAGAGCGTCAACTCAGATTTCCATCATGTACCAAGATTGCCTGAAGTGTACCCAATGTGCAAGATGAGATAAAATGGAACGACTTACAAAAGGTGTCTGGCTATCCTCAAAAATGTCAGATCCCGTCGCCTCCGCAGCCCGATGCATCTCTTTCTTCTGGAGAGATGTGGGCAAAAAAGTAAAGGGTAAGCTTGACAACAAATGAAATGAAGCTTTCACGATTGGTTATTGAGGCATCGTTCCTTTAGCTTCTTACCACAGAGATGTAGCACTGAGACCCTGTTGATTCGACCTCCTCACTCTTATGTTGTATTGTCACACGCTTTTCCTACACATGGTGCATTATGGTAAGATGAGGTTATCTGATACAGTATGCTTTACATAGAAAGAAAAGAAGCCAAATCAGATTTTGAAGGTTCATAAAATATAAAATTGAGGAAATTTGACGTTGTGATACCTTTTGGAACGGGCTTGACCGCATCTCCAACAGGTCTCCCGCTGGTAGGTCACCTTTAATTGTTATTCCTTCCACCTGCATATAGAAGCGAAGTCAAATGAATGTAATTATCAAAGTATGTAGCTGTACTCATGTGTGCAATAAGCTTTAAATAACACTCAAGTTATAACACTCAAGTTAATACTTTGATGAATACAGTCAGAAGCATAATCATCACGGTTCCAGCATTCGAATGAGAATGGTACAGATGCAGTTAATCTAATCGAGATGCCAGGCTGCTTGCCTCCTCGATAGATCGGAAACAGGCCACGTTTGGCACACATTCAGTTTGATTGTAGCTTAACAAATATATGTTATTACAATGAAGGAATTTAACCTACGTTTTAAGTCAAAAAAACATCAAAGTGACGATATAAGAAACCACAAACCTTGAACCCATTCTCAGTTCCAGATCCGTAGATTTTTCTGGATCAGTAGCTCAACAAAACAGACCCAAGTACATACTTATGAACTCAGCATTTAACCTATGTTTAAGTCAAAAACAACATCAAATGACGATGCAGGCAACCACAGACCTTAAACCCATTCCCTACTATAGATCCGAAGATTTTTCGGGATCTGAAGCTCAACAAAACAGACCCAAACAATATACTCATGAACTCAGCATGGCACGGCACGTGAATAGATCAACCTAACATAGTTAAAAACAAAAAGCAAAGAGGACCGGCAATCACCGCATCAAACAAATAATCACAGACAACCTAAACGAGTATCAAGTACTACGAAACAAGGAAAACAAGTACCTTCATGCTTCCGCTTCAGTCCCGCATTCCACACTGGTGTCGTCGGAGTCTGGCGAGGACGACCGGCCATCGGTGGTTCGCTCCGGAAAGAAGGGGGCTGGGAGAAACGGCGAGGAGAGTCAGGATTGGGCGACTAGGGAGTACGGGGCGACGAACGAGGCGGAGAAGGATTGGGGATCGCAGCAATGTGCGACGAGAAGAAGAGATAGGGATTGGGGACGGCTTTTTTTTTTGAACTGGGGGACGGCTCTGTTGGGGAGAAGGATGGGGATATTTTAAGAGTTGCCCGAGGTACTTTCCCAAAATACCCTTCGCGGAGACACGAAAGCGTTCGGGAGGACAGGCACAAAACCGACATTTCCTTGTTTCGCCCATCCGCGAACGAAATTCGAAACCTAGCGCGCGCTGTCCAGCAGCCAGTTTGAGCGGGCGGCCAAAATTTGGTCCGAGCCCGGTCAGGGGAACCCTGCCTCAGATTTTGGGTAGGTTCGTCACTTTCGGTTGACTATCCGTCCCTTCACTAGACTTTACACGTGCTATTACTGTCTTAAGACATACGCCTGGTACATACTACTGTAATACATTGGCTAACTATGGTCACGATTTCATTTCTTGTCCACACACTTTTGCTCTTGTTGGTGCTTTCTAGGTACTCATTTTATATGACAAATATGGTGTTTTTAAATACCTTATTATGTCATTATTGCTAACAATTAACCCCTATTATTATATATATGCGTAGTTTCTGTGTATTTGGAAGGATTTGCAGGAAACAGGCGAAAATAGAGAGACTATGGATAAAGAGCTGCCGGAGGCCCGAAGAACAAGGAATTTGGAGGCCGTGCCGGCCGGCACAACCCCTGTGCCGACCGGCACCACCGGGGTCGAGCCCAAACATGAAGCCCACTCGGAGAATATGAAGCCCAGAAGAGATATCAGAGTCGAAGTCGGTGAAACCTAGCCCACAATCGGAAGGAACTATAAAGAGGAGATCTTGGTCGCGAAACGGAAAAGAGAAAAAGGAGGGAGATAGAAGTTTTGACCTAGGTTGAAGGTTGTGGCGGCGAAGACGGCGATCACCGATCATCACCACCAAAAGGGGAGATTGTGCCGACCGGCACACCTCTGTGCCGATCGGCACCTGTGTGTCCACGTCAAAATCTCGTGTCCCATTGCAGCCATGACCATGTGTTGCAGTATGATACGTGAGTAGATCTCATATTCTCTCCGTGGCGAGGGAAATCTGGTATGTAACTCTCACACTTACGATACTCTTTTGATACGTTCAGTCTATGTGATACGTTTACTCCGTATTAGATCAATACATGAATTCATTAATGTAGTTGCTGCGCGGTTATGCTATCGATGATCACGTAGTGCAAGAAATCAGTGGGGAGCTATTAATCCTTGTCGTGACAGGGCGAGAGACGAACGAAACCACCATGTCTTGTAGAATACTAAACCTATCAATTGATCAATAATCCGACTTGCATGCCAGAGTCCCAAACCATAGGAGAGAATCCCTTTTATAATCTTGTTACAACCGCAGGCTCTTTCACCTCTAGTTGTTAATCATCCCTTTCACACACACTTTTGCTATATCAATTTAGTAGTTTAAATAATAGTTTAAGTCTCGCTTGTTCTCTGTGGTTCGAGATTAAATCTTGGAATACTCTAAGGGAAAAGTGCTACAACTGTACACCGTCCACTTGCGGTATATAAGTAGGTGCGTACAAACGACCAACAAGCACGTTTTCTGGCGCCGTTGCCGGGGAGCAAGCCAGTTCTTTTACTATTTATTTATTCTACTAACCTCTAATCCTCTCTTTTCTAGTTTGTTTTTGTGTTTTCTTTCCGTGTTTTCAGGATGGGTACTCCTGAGCTGACTCATACGGTTAGGGTGCATTCACTACCGTCTCCAGGATTGCTGATCCCACAAACTTCTGATGAGAAAGTCACTGCTTCGTCATATGTTCTCAACCCGACCGTCATCAGTATGGTCGAGAACAGCAAATTCTCTGGGACGAAGGACGAGAACCCGTACACACATCTGCAAGATCTAGAAGTTCTCTATCAGACCTTTAAGCATGAAGGAGTGCCTCAGAATTGGTACAGATGGTTGCTATTTCCATTTTCTCTAGATGGAAGAGCCAAGGATTGGTATAAATCTGCAGCTCGGGAAGCTAAAGGAAACTGGGATAAGCTGGTAGGAAATTTCTGTTTGCATTTCTTCCCGCTTCCTAAGGTGCAGAGATTGAGAAGAGAAGTGGTTAACTTTGAGCAAACGAAAGAAGAAACCCTCACTCAAGCATGGTTGCGCTTCCAATCTTTATTGAAGCAAGGGTCTGATTTGGGCATGGATGATAACTTGACTGCTCAGACATTCTACATGCCTCTCGAAGGAACCTCCAGGATGCATTTGGATAGTTCGGCTGGAGGGATTTTTCTCGACTTGACTGCTACTGCAGGTCTGGATCTTTTGAGTAAGATATCAAAGACTGAAGCTATGCATAGACATTGGGAAGAATTTCAAGAAGATCCAATTCCCCTTGAAAGATCGACGCTAGTTAACGGTTCTTTGGGATTCGAAGCTGAAGCGGAAGGCAGCACAGTGTCTGAAGTCAAATCAATAGTAAGGATGGAAGAACCAGTGCAAGATGGTCTGAAAATACCAAGATCTGAGGTGGTGCCGACCGGCACTGCAGCAGTGCCGATCGGCACGCGTGGGCCCTTTGTGCCGACCGGCACAAACCCTGTACCGCCAGCACGAAGCCCTCTATTAAGGAGACTTCCAAAATTGAAGCTGCAATATTAGAAGAGCATGAAAACAGTTTCGTGGATAAATTTCCAAGGCCAATGGGAGATCCAACCTTGAACAATGCTAAACCGTTGGATGAGTTTGAACCGTTAGATTGGATTTCTATAGATTTCAGCTCAAATCTGCTAAATATGAGGAGAACATATGACTCAAGGTATGCCTCTACTACAGGAGTTCAGTATAACTTCCCTAAATACACTAGAACTTCAGAAATCCTAGACGATGTTATCATTGGTGAAGTATT
Source organism: Eragrostis nindensis (assembly GCA_012490785.1). Taxonomy (NCBI): domain Eukaryota; kingdom Viridiplantae; phylum Streptophyta; class Magnoliopsida; order Poales; family Poaceae; genus Eragrostis; species Eragrostis nindensis. The sequence goes on from JAAXCT010001990.1 coordinate 37,628, forward strand.
GGGGAAATTATATAAGGATGATATGAAAATTAACCAGATGGAGGTTCAACAAGCAAAGAAGCTATTTGATAGTTTTGTCCCGTCGCCGTATGAAGGATTATGCGGAGTGTATGCAGTTGGCCTTACAGAAGGAGCGGAAGTTGATCCTTACATACCGTGCGAAATCGGGCATAGAAGCTTTCCTAAAGCATTATGTGATTTTGGCTCCGCGTCAGTTTGATGACATACGAAGCATTCATGGATATGCCTTATGACATGAAAGGAAGATTGCTAGGAACCGAGCTTGATCTAATCATGGCGGATGGAAGGAGAACTAAACCACTGGGAGTTGTCAAGGATATTTACATTGAGGTGAAAAAGAATGCCATACCAGTGGATATTTTTGTTCTAGATAAAGGTGAAGTGGGAGTTGAAGACCTTATCTTGGGAAGACCGTTCTTGAAGCTTGTACAAGCTGTTATTGATGTTGGAAAAGGTCACCTCAAATTGACCTTGGGTGGAGAGGAAGTTCTCTTTGAATTCAAAGACCCACACGTCATTCAAGAAAGTGAAGACCCACCCTCTCTCCAGGAATTCTTTGCAGAAAAAGACGAAGAAATCAGTACAGGATATTCAGATCCGTTGAATAAACTGTTTGAGGACTTAGACAGGGAAGAGGTGGAAATTCAAGCCAGTGCCGACCGGCACACAGACTGTGCCGACCGGCACAGCGGAGGTGCCGACCGGCACATGAGCGAAAATCCTCAATTTGAGCCTTTAGGTAATCTGGCTCCTGGTGTAGCACCAGAAGTAGAACAGAAGCCACTTCCTGACGGTCTAAGGTACGAATACTTAGGCAAAGATAAAACTTATTCTGTCATCATCAATAGTGCTTTGAATAAGGAAGAAACAGAACTATTGCTTGCTGTTCTGAGGAAATACAAGAAAGCCATCGGTTATAGTATTGATGATATCAAAGGAATAAGCCCGGCTTTTTGCACACATAAGATCAATCTTGAAGAATCAGTCAAGCCAGTTGAAGGCATGCGACGATTGAAGGAAGGCATGAAGGAAGTTGTGAAGAAAGAAGTGATGAGACTTCTCAATGTAGGAATGATTTACCCTGTTGCTGATAGTGAATGGGTGAGTCCAGTGCATTGCGTAGCAAAGAAAGGAGGACTGACAATTGTGCCTAATGAGAATAATGAGTTGATCCCTCAACGAACAGTTACAGAATGGCGAATGTGCATTGATTACAGGAAACTGAATACAGCCACAAAGAAGGATCATTATCCACTACCATTCATTGATGAGATGCTTGAAAGGTTAGCAAAGAACTCTTATTTTTGCTACCTCGATGGTTATAGTGGTTTCTTTCAAATTCCTATTCGACCTGAAGATCAGCATAAGACCACTTTCACTTGTCCTTATGGAACTTATGCTTATCGACGAATGCCATTCGGTCTTTGCAACGCACCGGCTACATTTCAGAGATGCATGAATGCTATATTTGCTGAATTCATTGAAGACATTATGGAGGTATTTATGGATGATTTCTCTGTTCATGGTACTGATTTTGATCATTGCTTGGCAAATTTAGAGAAAGTACTAAAGAGGTGTGTAGAAGTTGATTTAGTTCTTAATTGGGAGAAATGTCACTTCATGGTAACCGAAGGGATTGTCTTGGGGCATGTTATTTCTAATCGAGGCATTGAAGTAGACAAAGCTAAAATATCAACAGTTGAAAGGTTGCCACCACCGACTGATCTTAAGACTCTGCGAAGTTTTCTTGGACATGCAAATTTTTATCGCAGATTTGTCAAGGATTATTCAAAGATTGCTAAGCCATTGACAGAATTGCTGCAAAAGGACGTTGAATTTGAGATGAATGATGAAAGACTTACCGCTTTCCGGAAGTTGAAAGAAGCCTTATGCTCCGCGCCTATTATGCAACCTCCGGATTGGAATTTACCTTTTGAGATTATGTGCGATGCAAGTGATTATGCAGTAGGAGCGGTTCTTGGACAGCGAAAAGAAGGTAAAGTGCATGCTATCTACTATGCTAGTAAAACTCTTAATGAAGCCCAGATTAACTATACAACAACAGAGAAAGAGATGCTAGCTGTCATATTTGCATTTGAGAAGTTTAGATCCTACATCCTCAACTCTAAGGTTATTGTTTATACGGATCATGCTGCTATTAGATATCTTGTCTCTAAAAAGGAGTCGAAACCTAGATTGCTTCGTTGGGTTTTAATGTTGCAAGAATTTGATTTGGAGATTAGAGACAAGAAAGGGATTGAGAATTCAGTAGCAGACCATCTATCTCGTTTGATGATTGAGGACAAGGAAGGATGCATTAGTGATGCCATGGCGCAAGAGCAGCTATTTCGAGTTAAGGACCATCGAGAATCGTGGATGCAAGACATCATAAATGGATTCAACAATAACCTGAATGATTATAGCAAGAATTCAAGAAGGAGGATTGTCAGTGAAATGAGGAAATTCATATGGGATGATCCTTATCTATACCGATATTACGAAGATGGAACTGTTATAAGGTGCGTGCCCCGCGACGAACGCGAAAGCATATTGGAAAAGTGCCACTCATCTAACTATGTTGGACATTATGGGCATTTTCGAACACAAGCGAAGGTATGGGCTAGTGGATTTTATTGGCCTTCGATGCATGAAGACGCGAAAAGGTATGTTGCTAGATGCCTCCAATGCCAAAGAATTGGAAATGTTAATGCTCGTAATGCTATGCCTTTGAAGTATAATCTGCAAGTTGATATATTTGATGTTTGGGGCATGGATTTCATGGGACCGTTTGTTAATTCTCATGGCTATGAATATATTTTGGTTGCTGTGGACTATGTGTCAAAATGGGTAGAAGCAATGCCATGCCGAGTCAGTACAACTCATGAATCCAAGCTGATGTTGAATGAGTGCATATTTCCAAGATATGGTGTTCCTAGAGTTATTATAACAGATGGTGGAACTCATTTTACTGGAAGCGAGTTTGCTAAAACCTTGAAAAAGATGGGTATTGAGCATCGAATTAGAAGAGCCTATCATCCACAGACCAATGGTCAAGCAGAAACCTCTAATAAACAGTTGAAAGGAATTCTTCAGAAAATCGTTACAAGAGAAGGAAAGGATTGGTCAAACAAGTTGAATGGCGCACTTTGGGCTTATCGCACAGCATTCAAGACACCAATAGGTATGACACCCTATCAATTTGTCTATGGAAAGACTTGTCATTTGCCTGTGGAGTTAGAACATAGGGCATATTGGGCGATCAAAGAGATGAATTTGGATTTAGATGCTGCCGCAGTGAAAAGAAAGATTCAAATTAGTGAACTCGAGGAAATGCGCTTAAAAGCTTATGAGAATGCAGCCATCTATAAAGAAAACCAAGAAGTGGTATGATAAGAAGCTATTGAAAAAGGAATTTCACGAAGGTGATAGAGTGCTACTATTCAATTCAAGATTTCGGTTGTTCGGTAAAGGCAAGTTGAAAAGCAAATGGGACGGACCGTACCTTGTTCATAAAGTTCTTCCTTCCGGAGCTGTTGTCATCATGGATGGAAAGCAAAATACATACACGGTGAATGGCCAACGACTAAAGGTATATCTTGAACCCGACACCTTTGAGTTAAAGTCATTTGATATTTATTATATGGATTAAGTGATTGGGTGGTCGAGCTTAACGACGTAAAACAAAAGCACTGTTGTTTTTGCTGTTTTTCTGTGTGTTTTCTGTTTCCTTGATTTTTTATTGAGTCGTGCGGGGCAAAATTGCCTCTGTGCCGACCGGCACAAACACGTGCCGATCGGCACAAGAGAGTCCGTGTCGTTTTCGAGTCAAGTTTTTGCCCTTCCTCCAAGACATGCTTCGATGGCTTCCAAATTTAAGAGATAGAGTCCGTTTGGATCGAGAGAATTACGGATATATATATGAAGGAGTCGTCTCGAATCTCCACATAAAAAAATCGAGCGCCGCCACAGTTCCAACAAAACCCTAGAACACAGAGCAATGCAAGGCGGCGGATTCGGCAACGGAGGAGACGGTGCCGATCGGCACGAAGGTCCCGGCACGGAGGTGCCGACCGGCGCGGCGATGCCGATCGGCGCGACGGCGGATTTTCGCCAATGAGCCCGACTCTGCCATGGGAGCGCGACAGGAACCTTAACCCCACCGAGGACGATCCGATTGTCTGGTCGCACTTGAAGCAACGATGGATGTACAAGAGTGAAGCGGATGCGTTCAATAGAGAAAAGAAGGAGATGGATGAAGCCCTTCGGAAGAAGGTCCGAGAGGTGCTAGTACGCAAAGGTAAATCCAAGGTTGATGATAGCACACCAGTTTCCGATAGGTACACATTGGATAGACTTCTCGCTATGGAACGTCCTTTGACATATGATGATCTTATCGCCTTTGAATCAATACTTACTGATAGCGAGAAGGAAGAATTCGACAGAGACTGCTTTCTGACCATCCATAAGTCTCGGCTGTACGATGGGAGGACTTCTGATGGTTGTGCCGACCGGCACACAAACGGTGCCGGTTGTTGGCGGTCGTTAAAACATGTTTTGACCGCCACCCTACTGGTAAATAAATACATAACACCAAGATTTTGTGCATAGTAGTTAGGAATAATGCTACTCCACAGATTTTGGTGAATATTTGGATGCAGGAGTGAATAATGGAGGAAAGTGGGCCCAGCCAGGGAAATTCCCTGGCCGGCAGGCCCCACCACAGGCCGGCCGGCCCCACCTGGTGGCCGCAGGCCCCAGTCTTCCTCCAGTGGGCTGCAAAATAATCCACAACGCATAATTGAAGGCCAGCCCAGCAGAATTCTACCAACATTCTAGAAGGTGGGCTATTTGGGCCTTTACTTGGCCTCTACTTCAATTCTGCCGCCCCCCACGAAGTAGCCGACCTTCAGACCGCCTTCAGGAGTGCATCAGGAGCGTTGAGGTAGAAGGCGGTGGCCAACCGCCACAGGGGACGGCCGGCCGGCCGCCCCCCTAGGCTGGCCGGCCGACTTTGGCGGCGCCGCCTCTCCAAAGTCGGCAGACGTGCCTCCACCGCCTTGGCAAGCTATAAAATGGACCCCTCGGCCTCCGAAGCAATTCGCACCATCACACTTCATCCAAGTGTTCATTAGTTTAGTTGAGTAGTAGCTTTGGGAGTTAGAGTAGAGTAGAGTAGAGTGAGAGCTCTCTCGGGCTTCCGGAGTCTTCTCGGAGTTCGGTATAGTTCTTTGTATCTTACTCTTGAGATATTATTTTATTCAATATAATTATAATTAGTTTTATCTTTATTTATTTATTTCAGTAGCTCTTTTCTATTTAGTTTATTTATTCGTTAAGTAAGTGCTCGTAGAAGTCTTGTTGTGGGATTCGTGATTGTTGGAATAGCGAGTACGAGAGAGTGCCGTCGTCGGAGATGACGTCGTGTGAAATCTGTGCTTGTTCATTCTTAGATAGGACTGCTCCGTTGATCAAGAGTAGCTCCTCTAGGCGGGTTGTAAGCGTGGCGCTTAGATCTTGGCCTATGCACGTTTGGCACCCAACCCCACGGAGGATGGTAGCCGCGAGTGTATGTGACAGCTGCACCGGTCTCTGTAATCCACCACGTCCGGGTTGGACTCAGCAGGGTCTTAATTATAGCATACGGTTCCCTAGGTTTGAACTAGCTTCATCGGTTAACCTAGCACGTGTGTGCCCCGAAATGACATGACTTGTATGTGTATGAGCTTAGCTAGAGTAAATGATCTTTGTAGACTTGACTATTAGGAAAAGTAAATAATAGATAAACATACAGGTAGCCTTAACTCTATCTCGTTGCTCTCCCAAATGTATACTACAGTTTTCCTTTTATTACCTTGGATTTGAGGATGTGTGTGCCACCCTTATCTATCATGCCTATCTTACCCCCGTCTCAAGTATAGTTGATACATTATTTCTTTCTCCAAATTATCCAATGCATAGCTATCTTTCAGCTTCCTTTTGCTCTACTTCCCTGCGGAATTATAAATACGATAACCCTGGAATACTCCAAGGTGAAATGCTACAATGGTGATCCGTGCGCTTGCGGAATTAATGAATTTAATTTTATCGCATAAGAACCGCCAACAAGCATTTCTGGCGCCGTTGCCGGGGAAGTAGCAGCTAGGAACTGAATAAATGCATTGAAGTTTGTGAGAAGAATGATTATCACTTACTTTTGCGGGCTTACCCTTGTCCTGGTTTTTCTTCTTGTGAAAATTTGAAACAGGACTGTGCATGACTGGTTTCGACCTACCAGAAAACTTCCACCCAGATCCGGAACAGTTCTTGAGAAGGGTGAGGGCCAGGCTTACCCCTCCTCCCACCCACGCTCGATCGAAAGTTCTGGCTCTTGAAGGATCACTTCCGACGATTGTCGATCACCCTTCATCTTCATCAACGAACAACAACATGGGTGATCCGATCGAGAAGACGATCAATGACTTCTCCGCGCCGACTACGGAGAACATCCGCGTGGGTCCCAACCCGCGCATCACCAATAAGGACTACGAGCTCAAGCCAGCCTTGATCAACATGATCTTGGCTAGTCCTTTCTGTGGGAAGCCGTCGGAGGATGCAAATGCTCACCTCCAAAGGTTCCTGATGACGTGCAACACTTTCGTTATAAAGGATGCACCTCAGGACGCTATCCGACTGCAGCTTTTCCCATTCTCTCTGTTGGGAAAGGCTCTTCAGTGGTTCTACGCGAACCAAGAATCTCTCGACACGTGGACGGCATGCTCCAATGCCTTCCTCGCCAAGTTCTTCCCGCCGGGCAAGACGACTGCCCTGCGGAACAAGATATCGGGCTTCCAACAGCTCGCAGATGAGTCGACCGCGGAAGCCTGGGACAGGATGCAGGAGTACGTTCTCTCATGCCCACACCATGGCATGGAGGAATGGCTCCTCATACAGAGTTTCTATCACGGTTTGAGGCCGTCCGCGCGAGAACACCTCGACGCCGCGGCAGGCGGCTCCTTCTTCTCCCTTAGCGTGAAGAACGCTAAGAAGTTGATTGAGAAGGTGGCGGCCAACCAGACTCATGGTGAACGCCAAGCGGCGAGCACCAAGACCCGTGGAGTGCACCAAGTGGAGACGATGGACATGCTCGCCATCAAGCTCGATCAGCTACTCCGCAAGGTGGACTCTCCGCAGGACCTGCAAGTTGCGGACTCCCGCATGACTTGTGAAGAGTGCGGCAACACAGGGCATATGGGCAGCAATTGCCCGAATACGAGAGAGGAATGCAATTTCCTCAACAATGGCAATGGGTACCGCTCCCAGAACAACTACGGCTGGAATTCCAGGCCCGACCTCTCCTTCAACAAAAATCAGGGAGGTAACAATGGTAATCTTTCCCGTTATGAGCCCTCTATCAAAGATCTAGTTCTCGGCCAGGTCAAGATCAATGACAGCATTAGTAAGAAATTTCTTACTACCGACAAGGCTTTAGAGAGCATAGATGCCAAGCTAGAGTCGTTCAGCACTGCTCTGCAAAATCAGCTAAGCCATAACAAGATGCTAGAAACACAAATAGCGCAAATAGCTTCAGCTGTGCAGGCTCCTCGTACGAAGGAGAGTGTTAGTGCTATCACCACCAGGGGAGGAAGAGGTACTGTGGACCCACCTTACCCCAAGGGTGCAGAGAGAAAGACACCAAATGCAGCCCCCAAGGAGAAGGCCGGTAAAAAGGTTCCAGAAAAGAAGGTCCCTGAAGAGGAAGACGCCGAGAAGGAGAGCTCCGAGGAGGAATCAACGACAGATCCTCCCGTTGAGCAAGCTCCACCTAAGGCAGCACCCCATGAGTATTTTGACACTACAGGCCTGCCTTACCCCGACCGCAGGAAGAAGCTCACTGTGGATGAGCGCTTTGATAAATTTGTTGAGGCTATCCGACATATATATGTGCATATTCCGCTGCTTGATGCCATGCAGGTACCTACTTACACTAGGTATTTCCGGGACATCCTCAACAACAAGCGCCCCATTCCAGCAATGGAGGTAGTGAAGCTTACAGAAGAATGCAGCGCAGCCATTCTGAACATTCTTCCGGAGAAGAAGAAGGATCCAGGATGCCCTACTATCCCGTGTTCGATTGGCAGCCAGCACTTCTCTCAAGCGCTTTGTGACTTGGGTGCAAGCGTGAGCGTTATGCCCAAGTCGGTATATGACAGGTTAAACTGTCCATTATCGCCTACAGCTATGTGCTTACAGCTCGCAGATCAGTCCGTTCGTCATCCTGCGGGTATTGCCGAAGACGTCCCCGTACAGATCAGGAACTTCTTCGTCCCCGTCGACTTCGTTGTGCTTGACATGGAGGTGGATGTCAAGACCCCTCTCATCCTTGGGAGGCCGTTCTTGAGCACCACCAATGCCAACATCGACGTGGGGGCAGGAGAGATCCACTTGGACTTCAACGGCAGGGAAGAAACGTTCAGCTTCAAGCCTAAGGTTGAACAATGCAAGCAAGTACGAGTCATATACGGAAAGGACCCAAGGAGAGTGGAGAAGATTGAGATTACTCCACCCATGCCACAACCAGACAAGCTCATTGCATACATGAGAGACTATCTGGAAAGAGAGAATGCAAGAAGGCTAGCAAAATATTGGAGGACTCCAAGGAGGATGCCTCAGCCGCCAAACACACCTCAAGCCCCTCTTACTCCTCCGCAAGAAGGAGTAGGCGAGTCACAATCACCTAAGAAGAGGAGAGCGAGGCGCTCAAGGAAAAAGAAGGCAGCTACGGTATCGACCGATGAGAGTACAACAAAGGCGCCTATTAAAGAAAAGGTCGCCGCCACCAACACAAAGAAGACAACCAAGATGTGGCGGAAGAAAGAAGAAACCTCTACCTCGCCAGATTCTCCAGCGAGCGAGGTCCAAACAAGTTGAAGACATGGAGAACGTCTAGCTCAAAGACGTAAAAATGAGAGCCCTCCGATTGGGGAGGCCATCCCAATCGTTATCCTAGCTAGGCCTAGCACTTGTTTTTCTTTTCATAAACTATAAAAACAAAATAAAAATGTGAAAAATTAAAAACAACAAAAATATTAGGATTCCCGGCGATGCTCATTAGGGGCTAGCCACTTGTATCATCCTCACTCTTCTTTGCAGGTCAAGAAGGAGGAGGAAGAGCCTGAATCAAGCTTAAGTCTTACAAAGACTCAAGCTTGGGGAGGGCCCCCAGGTAAGAAGGAGTTCAATACAAGCTCGAGTCTTGCAAAGACTCAAGCTTGGGGAGGACCCCCAGGTAAGTATTCCCAACTTTCCTTAATAAATAAATAGAACTCCCTGTTTCGAATAAATGCTAGAATCTTGGTGTTATGCTACGCTTAAGGAAATGATGATCAAGTTACAAATTAGCTTCCCATGTGTCGCATAGGTGCAACCTCTACTCCTGACATACGTGTTATTTTTACTTGAGCATGATCACATCATGAGTCTTGCTTATTTCCGTGGGTTGCATTTGTTACACCAAGTCTGAGCATTGTGGAGTGTGATATGGCATGATTAGGACTTGTTGCAATTTCTTAGTATGGTTTCATCCAGAGATGTTTTTTTTTTTGAATTGCTGCAAGTACCTAAAACCCTGCAGTTTTGGCACACATCTCTTAGTGTGAGGATTTATTTACCTACCAGAGCCATATCAAAATATTCGAAACAGCCCCACTCGTAGCCATTTGTTTATGTATTGAGTTTTGTTAAGGTTTGATGTACTCTTAAAACTAAGCACTCCTAATTTTGGTCATAATTCCTTCGCGTGTGTTTTCGAAAATGTCTCTCCACCAAATAAAAAGGGGAATGTTTGGATAAATCAACCAAACATTTTTCAGAATTTGCAAAACTTTTGGTCCATCCAAAATACTCAAGAATATTTCAAAATATTTCCTTGAACCATTCAAAATTTATAGCCCCTTGCACCATGGAGTAGTCAAAAAAAAAAACTCCATGGTTGCATGACAAAAGTCAATGGCTATGTGGTTCTTATCATAAACATCTTGAGCAAAGGACCAATGTTTTTCAAAACCCTCTTCCATAAGTGTGAGTCCATTTTCTCCCCCTCCATCACATTATTTCCTATGACCAAAATAAATGGAGTTGCTATGTTGATTGAGACTCATTCTTTAGCTTTACAATAAATACATGACATTTGTGCATTCCTTACCAAGCTCCACATACAAAGCCTCATTTGGTAGAAGGTAGGATGAGTGAAGCTTGTAGGAATAGAACTCACATCGGAGTGGTAAGAGAAGTGCCACCCAAAACAAAGGAGAATTTTTGCACCTACCTTGCAGCACATAAAAACTCTGGATGCATACTTGCTAGAATTGTGTACTTGTCCGAAAATGCCATTCTAGTCTTCAATGCTGCATGACAAGGTGTGACTTATAAGCCCCACGATTTTTGCAACACTCATAAATATTTTGTGCTCTCGTAAACTTACCACTGTTTAGGGAGTATGTTGTTGCATCTTTATTACCCATGGGGCGCTTCTTTGTAACTCCTGATCCGCCGGTACCCTGAGTTGAGTTTGCTCGGGACGAGCAAAGTTTAAGCTTGGGGAGGTTGTTGGCGGTCGTTAAACCATGTTTTGACCGCCACCCTACCGGTAAATAAATACATAACACCAAGATTTTGTGCATAGTAGTTAGGAATAATGCTACTCCACAGATTTTGGTGAATATTTGGATGCAGGAGTGAATAATGGAGGAAAGTGGGCCCAGCCAGGGAAATTCCCTGGCCGGCCGGCCCCACCACAGGCCGGCCGGCCCCACCTGGTGGCCGCAGGCCCCAGTCTTCCTCCAGTGGGCTGGAAAATAATCCACAACGCATAATTGAAGGCCAGCCCAGCAGAATTCTACCAACATTCTAGAAGGTGGGCTATTTGGGCCTTTACTTGGCCTCTACTTCAATTCTGCCGCCCCCACGAAGTAGCCGACCTTCAGACCGCCTTCAGGAGTGCATCAGGAGCGTTGAGGCAGAAGGCGGTGGCCAACCGCCACAGGGGACGGCCGGCCGGCCGCCCCCCTAGGCCGGCCGGCCGACTTTGGCGGCGCCGCCTCTCCAAAGTCGGCAGACGTGCCTCCACCGCCTTGGCAAGCTATAAATATGGACCCCTCGGCCTCCGAAGCAATTCGCACCATCACACTTCATCCAAGTGTTCATTAGTTTAGTTGAGTAGTAGCTTTGGGAGTTAGAGTAGAGTAGAGTAGAGTGAGAGCTCTCTTGGGCTTCCGGAGTCTTCTCGGAGTTCGGTATAGTTCTTTGTATCTTACTCTTGAGATATTATTTTATTCAATATAATTATAATTAGTTTTATCTTTATTTATTTATTTTAGTAGCTCTTTTCTATTTAGTTTATTTATTCGTTAAGTAAGTGCTCGTAGAAGTCTTGTTGTGGGATTCGTGATTGTTGGAATAGCGAGTGCGAGAGAGTGCCGTCGTCGGAGATGACGTCGTGTGAAATCTGTGCTTGTTCATTCTTAGATAGGACTGCTCCGTTGATCAAGAGTAGCTCCTCTAGGCGGGTTGTAAGCGTGGCGCTTAGATCTTGGCCTATGCACGTTTGGCACCCAACCCCACGGAGGATGGTAGCCGCGAGTGTATGTGACAGCTGCACCGGTCTCTGTAATCCACCACGTCCGGGTTGGACTCAGCAGGGTCTTAATTATAGCATACGGTTCCCTAGGTTTGAACTAGCTTCATCGGTTAACCTAGTACGTGTGTGCCCCGAAATGACATGACTTGTATGTGTATGAGCTTAGCTAGAGTAAATGATCTTTGTAGACTTGACTATTAGGAAAAGTAAATAATAGATAAACATACAGGTAGCCTTAACTCTATCTCGTTGCTCTCCCAAATGTATACTACAGTTTTCCTTTTATTACCTTGGATTTGAGGATGTGTGTGCCACCCTTATCTATCATGCCTATCTTACCCCCGTCTCAAGTATAGTTGATACATTATTTCTTTCTCCAAATTATCCAATGCATAGCTATCTTTCAGCTTCCTTTTGCTCTACTTCCCTGCGGAATTATAAATACGATAACCCTGGAATACTCCAAGGTGAAATGCTACAATGGTGATCCGTGCGCTTGCGGAATTAATGAATTTAATTTTATCGCATAAGAACCGCCAACACCGGTCGGTACGGTGTGCTCCCACGCGTCCTGACTGTCTGGGAAGATTTCCAAGAGAAGATGATACACAAGAACACCAGAGGCTTTGGATGTAAGTGTTTTTACTGTCTGAAGGACCATCAGAGGCAGATTGAGAATTATCTAGCTGATCCTGAATGCATCCCTGCGACTTTCGTCTTTGATGATGGATTTCCTGTTGCTAAAGGGCGCATGACCCCTAAAGAGATCAATGATGAAATTCAGAGGCGTATTGACAGGGACAATGCTGCAAGGAGAAGAGCAAGTAATCTGGCAGACTTAGAAGCGTATTTTGCAACAAAAGGCAGCCGTGCCGACCGGCACGACCTCAAGGTTGTGGATTTCATAGAGATAAATGATGAGTCCTCTGATGATGAGCCGGAACCGAAAGGATCAAAGGAAATAGAAGGAGTTCGGCGTTCCGCTCGTCTTTCTTCAAAGCCACGAGCGAGATATACCTCCGAATCGGTGTGCTATATAGAGACATCCCCTGAGCATGAACACCCATTAGCTAATCTTGTTGCGAAGGATGAAGAAGATCCCGAGGAGGATCCGGAAGAAGATCCCGAGGAGGAGCCGATGGAAGACGAGTCAGAACCTGTTGATGCCGAACCACCTAATGCAGAGGAGGCCACAGGAAGCCTTGTAGGAGCTCAAGGAAGTGCAGGGCCGCGTTATCAAGTAAACGGTGTCTCGTGCCGACCGGCACGTAGTCCGTGCCGACCGGCACCGAGGGGATTTCGCAGGAACTCGCCCCTGCAAGATGAGCGTCATGATCGTCCTGCCAACTGTTGCCCGATCTGCAGAAGAAACATCGAACGTCTTCAGTATGACATGGAGAGACGCCATAGGTATCAACGGGACATTGATCGAAGAGTTGAAGACATGATGAGCATGGCCGAAGAGGATTACTCCTTTCTCTTGCAGAACATTCGAAGCATCTTTAGCATGTTGAGGAGGCGTGGCATCTACGATTAGGTTGGTCTAGTTGTCGTTCTTTTGCAATAGGGACTTTGCAAGGTTTGAGTGTGGGGGATTCGCCTTTACACTTCTTAAGGTCGTTTGCTTCGATTTAGTATGGTTTGAGTTTGTGTGCGAATGTGAGAGTTTTCTTAGAGAGTCATTGAGATGGTGTGCTTAGTTAAGCTTCGAGGTCAAAAATGATTGCAATGTCTTGAATGAAGTTAGTGTTAGTTGTCGAATCGATGCGTTGTCCCATATTCTTGATTTTATTTTTGACTATCGTTTTGCCAATCTACTTGAGTTTATTGAATAATCGCTTGGCTTTATATACCCACTTTTCGAAAACCCCTTCTATCATTCTATTGAAGCATTTAGCTTAAGATTTGATATTGTGCCTATTACACTAAGCCAAATGAGATGAGAGAAGCCTACACATAAGCCTTTTGATAGGAAGACGTCTTTGTCAACTCTTTGCTCTTGATTACGACTAAGCTAGAAGGGAGAAGTTTCATTTGTTCATCTCAGTTTGTTTTCATTTGTTCATCTATCATCAAATTCTTTCTATCCAAACCGATACTTCATTGTTTCTCCCTCCTCCTTGATACAACCTACAAGCAAATATGAAGTTCAGACAGATTTCGGTTCAAAACGTGCTCTGATAGCAGTCTGCAATAAAGAGAGAAGAAAAAGAAGAAGAAAAAAAAAGGAGAAAGAAAAATAAAGAAGGTGCCGACCGGCACAGTCCGTGCCGACCGGCACAGGAGAAAAATAAAAGAAAATACACATAAAAGAAAGAGAAAAATGAATATCAGAAGAAGCAGACTGCAGAAAGAGCTAAAATTTTGAAAGATCAGTATACACTTCAAGCTTGATCTCATCTCAAATCCTTTACATCATTCCCGTTTATTTTCAATTCCTTTTTTATCCTTATGCCTATACTCTGTATTCTCATGATGAAAACTCCCTTTTAGAAGGCATGATTGAGCAGATTGTTGACTTAGTTGTTCTTTCGATTCAATTTGGCTATACTACTCTCCGAGATCCACAAAAGAGCCTTATATTACAGAATAGGAGAGGGAAGGAAACACCTTTGAGCGATTGAGTGGAATCTGAAGCTTCTTGCATTCATCTTACGTGATATGAAGGGAGACAAAAATATTTGTTTGAGAAAAGCCTTGTGATTGATTTGATCGACTCAAGTTTTGAGGTGAAATTGTTTTCAAAATTGAGAGAAAGTCTTGTGGAGGAACCCTAATTTGATGAGATGATTCACAATAGCTAAGTTGAAGATTTGTGAGAGTTTTTGCTTCTTAGCATGATGAAAGCACGGTGATGATTTCCTTGGTTTGTATTGCTCGAGGACTAGCAATGATTTGAGTGTGGGGGTGCTGTTGGTGCTTTCTAGGTACTCATTTTATATGACAAATATGGTGTTCTTAAATACCTTATTATGTCATTATTGCTAACAATTAACCCTCATTATTATATATATGCGTAGTTTCTGTGTATTTGGAAGGATTTGCAGGAAACAGGCGAAAATAGAGAGACTATGGATAAAGAGCTGTCGGAGGCCCGAAGAACAAGGAATTTGGAGGCCGTGCCGGCCGGCACAACCCCTGTGCCGACCGGCACCACCGAGGTCGAGCCCAAACATGAAGCCCACTCGGAGAATATGAAGCCCAGAAGAGATATCAGAGTCGAAGTCGGTGAAACCTAGCCCACAATCGGAAGGAACTATAAAGAGGAGATCTTGGTCGCGAAACGGAGAAGAGAAAAAACAGAGATAGAAGTTTTGACCTAGGTTGAAGGTTGTAGCGGCGAAGACGGCGATTCCGATCATCACCACCAAAAGGGGAGATTGTGCCGACCGGCATACCTCTGTGCCGATCGGCACCTGTGTGTCCACGTCAAAATCTCGTGTCCCATTGCAGCCATGACCATGTGTTGCAGTATGATGCGTGAGTAGATCTCATATTCTCTCCGTGGCGAGGGAAACCTGGTTATGTAACTCTCACACTTACGATACTCTTTTGATGCGTTCAGTCTATGTGATACGTTTACTCCGTATTTGATCAATACATGAATTCATTAGTGTAGTTGCTGCAGCGGTTATGCTATCGATGATCACATAGTGCAAGAAACCAGTAGGGAACTATTAATCCTTGTCGTGACAGGGCGAGAGACGAACGAAACCACCATGCCTTGTAGAATACTAAACCTATCAATTGAACAATAATCCGAGTTGCATGCCAGAGTCCCAAACCATAGGAGAGAATCCCTTTTATAATCTTGTTACAACCGCAGGCTCTTTCACCTCTAGTTGTTAATCATCCCTTTCACACACACTTTTGCTATATCAATTTAGTAGTTTAAATAATAGTTTAAGTCCCGCTTGTTCTCTGTGCTACAACTGTACACCGTCCACTTGCGGTATATAAGCAGGTGCGTACAAACGACCAACAGCTCTCGTTCTGATTCAAGGGGTAGCGCGCGCTTGTTGGCGTTTCTTACGCACAGAGGTAAATCAACTCCGCAAGCACACGGAACACCGTTGTAGCATTACACCCAGGAGTATTCCAAGGGTATCGTATTTATATTTTTTCACAGGGAAGCAGGGCTACGAATATCATGAATTAACAAAGAAACATCTATTATTTATAACTTGCAAACTAGACCAAAGCAGGGGGACAGATGTTTGATATGTGTGGCACTCAGGAGAACATCCATTGATATAGATAACAAGGAGTTAGCATTTAGTTTGGGAGGACAACGAGAAGAAGGTATCAGTCAGCCTAGGGGTTAGCATTTAGTTTCACGATAGTCTACCATTATTTACTTAAGCTTTCATTACAGATACATTCAAGTGCATCAGGGGCACGGCCGCCGCCAAGACACGCAACCGAGAACTAAGTTCAACGTATCCGGTCAACGGACCGCATCTAGGCCCCTACACACTCAACCAGAACGTGGTGGACTACTGAGACACTCGCGGCTACCACATCATCCCGTGGGGTTGAGGGCAAAACACGCTAGAACAATTCCAAGCACCTTGCTTACAACTATCCTAGTAACTTACTCTTGGCCAAAGAGCAAGCCACCCATGAACAATAAATCCAAATAAATTGTGCGGGACACGTGACAATAAGGCAATTATGTCCCTACTGCCAGTCCTCAAGCAAACAACTCATTCGTATCTACCATACACAGACGTGGATCCAACACAAGAATTTCTCTATAATAATTACTTAAATAAATAAATATAAACTAAAAGGAAAACTAAATTAAATAAATAAGAAAATAAATAAATAAGAAAATAATTATATTAAAGAAAGTATAAAAGAAAAGATACACGAGAACTTTACCCAAACTCCGAAGAGAACTCCGGAGCTCCGAGCGAAGCTCTCACTTCTACTCTAACTCCCATGACTAAAATACTAATCCTATTCTAAACTACACAAGTGGAATGATCTTCCATGAGCTGAGCGTGACCCTTTTGGATCTTCTCTTCTCATGTGTGAGGTGCAGGTTGGAGTGAGGGGAGGGGTCCTCTATTTATAGTTGAGTTGCCTTGGGAGAGTGGAGAAGGTCTTGGAGCATTTCGTGGAATATTCCTTCTTGCCGACGTCCCCTTGGCTTGGCGGGTGCGTCAAGTGGCTTGTGACCGCCTCTGGAACCGACTGGAGCAAGATTGAGGCGGTTGGAGATTGGGTTGGGCCGGCCGGCCTGGAGTTTGGGCCGACCGGCCTGCTTTTTCCTGCTTTTCCTCCAATCTTGCGCGAGGCATAACTCCTGCTCCCGAACTCCGAATTGGGTGATCCAAAAGCCCATTTCGACTATCTTGACGAGGCCTTTGACATGGAGGGATCAAATTTGTCATTTGAAATATTATTTCTTGATGTCCAAGTCATCCCTTATTTCTTCCGTCGAATGTCGTCGAGATGTCGGAGCATAGTCTTGCTTTAACATGTGCTTTTGGATATTTGCTATTTCTCCATGATTGTAAGCACAATTGCACCAATATTCCTATGTACCTTGCAAAACAAGATCACATCCAAAACTTGTGGAACTTTATTAGTTTAGTGCAAGAAACATTGGTGCATCCCTGTTATTCGCCGATAAGTTGACGGTCATTTTATGATTTAATGGCCGTCAACACCTCCCCAAGCTTAAACTTTGCTCGTCCCGAGCAAACTCAAAACTTAAGTATCGGCGGATCAGTAGTTGCTACAATGTTAGTGCCATGCAGGTATCAACTTGGCAACAACATACTCCAGGATAACAAAGTAATCTATAAACCAGCACAATCTATTTACCAGGTACTGCATACACTTAGTGGGGCTTATAGGTTACTTTGTCATATGACATTGAAATGCAGAACGGTTATCTTAGGCTTTTGTCAAACAATTCCTGCAAGTAACAAGTCCAGAGCTTTTGTTTGATGCATAAGAAATAAATACTTCTTTAAGCTTGCACTTCCCTTTTTGTCTCTCTTTTGATGAGGCTATTCCCTACAGGATGTCACTCAAGACGACCTATTGCTACACAAGAGGGATGTTCTGGTGGAGCTTGGTCGGGATATGCATATCTTTCATACATATTTTGTAAGGTTAAAAGATGATCTAGAGAAACTTAGCAACTCCTCAAAGTCAGTCATATGGAAAGAATGATAGCCAGCGGGGAAGAGAAATCACTCATGAAAATTTCAGTCTTCGTTGCTCAAGAAAAATTTTGATAGTGGCCATCAACCTCTAAAAAATTTTTGCTGCACATTATGGGAGGTTTTTTTTTACATTTTTTTCTTTTTTTTTCTTCTTTTTTTTTTGTGCTCCCATAATGCAAAGGCAGAAATTTTTGATGGCCTAGACAATATTTTCGGAATTTTTCTTGAGCATTTGAATGAAGACAAGGAATTTGTGAATGAGTGGTAACGTAATTTCTCAAATTCCCATATGAAGGATAAATGACTGACATGAGGAGTGCAATGTTCCTAAAGATCAAAGTTTAACCAAACTCAACATATAGAAGATTGCTATGAGTGGAGCTATTTCCGAATTTGTCATGATATGGCTCTGGTAGGTAAATAAGTCCTCACAAGGGAAGTGCAAAACATAAAGGGTTTTTGTTGCAGCAATTTAGAAATTAAAAACATCTCTGGAATGTTACTGCAGGAAATTGCAAACTTAACCCAGAATAACCATATCATACGAATCAATGCCTAGACTTGGTGAACCATGTGCTACCCACATAAATATAGCAATACTAGTAATATGATCATGTCGATCTACATCATACTTAAATTAAATAAGGAGTAGAGGTTGCATAGAAGACACACACAAGGAACTAACAGAGCAACCATTCATCATCTCCTTTAAAGTTTGGTAACACCAAGTTCTAGCATTTTATTCGGAAAAAAGGGAGTATTTTATTGATCGATAGGGATACTTACCTGGGGGTCCTCCCCAAGCTTGAGTCTTTGCAAGACTTAAGCTTGAATAGGCCGCTTCCTCCATTCTTCTTGTGTCTGCAAAAAGAACGAGGGTGATACAGGTGGCTAGCCCCTATTGGGCTTTGCCGAGAACCTAATATTTTTTTTTTGTTTTTTTTTTAAGGAAAGGGCACAATTCAAGAAGAGTATAATATCGTATAGAAGTACTTACCTGGCGGTCCCTCCCCAAGCTTAGCTCTTGCAACCATGTGCAAAGCTAAGGATTAAATCTTCATTTGAAGGTACTAGGTCCGCCTGGTTGGTATCTCCTTCTTGAATTATGTGCCTTCCATGTTGCCTGATGTACTTGGTTTGCTCTCAAAAACCATTCGTCTACATTGCACATATCTCTATAGTTCTATTAATCAACCTAGACATCACATCTAATTCGATCAAATATGTGAGGAGAGCAGAGGATATCATACTCTTCTTCTGTCATGAGAGCATCATAGAGGCATGTGTTTTTTTTTTCTATTGTTCAAACGGACACCGGTCATAGTCTCAAAAGACCATAGACACAGAAGTGCCGCACCCAAGCAACAAAAAGAGAAGCAGGCGATTGATTTATGACTAACATTTCAACCAACACCCATCTATGAAAAGAAACTTCAAGAGCAGGGGTACGGTCAAAAAGATGCAGTATATTTTCATCAAAGAGCAACTCAATGTACTTCGCATTGATAAGGCAAAGAATCATTCAGGCAGCATTATTTTTTTTTTTATGAAAGGAGAGGATATATGACAAGAAAAACAAGGAATAATTGCGTATGCTTACCTGGCGGTACCTCCCCAAGCTTAGCCTTTGCAATCGAATGCAAGGCTAAACTTTCAGATTTCTGCATTGAACGTCTTGGATCCGCCACATATGTTTCCTTCTTCCTGTCATAAAAATCCAGCCTTTCTTGCAAAATCCCTGGCCTATGATTGGGCACTCGGTTTTTTTTTTTCAAAATCCCTACGCCTATGATTGGGCGCTCGGGTTCTCTTTTTTTTTTAAGTTTTTTTTGTTTTTTTTTATTTTTTTTAGAAAGCCCGAGGCCTATGATTGGGCACGTTTTTTTTTTTAAATGCAGCGGGGTGGGATGGAGGGGAATTAAACATGCAGATGGTTTGAAAAGAAAAAAAACAATGCAGATGTGATGGTGATATGCTCAAACAAAATGCAGGTGGATGCTTAGTCTAGCAGCAAATTAACATAACAGATAGTCGATGTCAATCAAAGATATCTTAAACCATTGCTTCCCCGGCAACGGCGCCAGAAATGCTTGTTGGCGTTTCTTACGCACAGAGGTAAATATCAACTCCGCAAGCGCACGGAACACCGTTGTAGCATTTCACCCAGGAGTATTCCAAGGGTATCGTATTTATATTTCCACAGGGAAGCAGGGCTAAGAATATCATGAATTAACAAAGAAACATCTATTATTTATAACTTGCAAACTAGACCAAAGCAGGGGACAGATGTTTGATATGTGTGGCACTCAGGAGAACATCCATTGATATAGATAACAAGGAGTTAGCATTTAGTTTGGGAGGACAACGAGAAGAAGGTATCAGTCAGCCTAGGGGTTAGCATTTAGTTTCACGATAGTCTACCATTATTTACTTAAGCTTTCATTACAGATACATTCAAGTGCATCAGGGGCACGGCCGCCGCCAAGACACGCAACCCGAGAACTAGGTTCAACGTATCCGGTCAACGGACCGCGTCTAGGCCCCTACACACTCAACCCGAACGTGGTGGACTACAGAGACCGGTGTAGCTGTCACCTACACTCGCGGCTACCACATCATCCCGTGGGGTTGAGGGCAAAACACGCTAGAACAATTCCAAGCACCTTGCTTACAACTATCCTAGTAACTTACTCTTGGCCAAAGAGCAAACCACCCATGAACAATAAACCCAAATAAATTGTGCGGGACACGTGACAATAAGGCAATTATGTCCCTACTGCCAGTCCTCAAGCAAATCATTCGTATCTACCATACACAGACGTGGATCCAACACAAGAATTTCTCTATAATAATTACTTAAATAAATAAATGTAAACTAAAGGAAAACTAAATTAAATAAATAAGAAAATAACTAAATAAGAAAATAATTATATTAAAGAAAGTATAAAAGAAAAGATACACGAGAACTTTACCCAAACTCCGAAGAGAACTCCGGAGCTCCGAGCGAAGCTCTCACTTCTACTCTAACTCCCATGACTAAAATACTAATCCTATTCTAAACTACACAAGTGGAATGATCTTCCATGAGCTGAGCGTGACCCTTTGGATCTTCTGAGGTGCAGGTTGGAGTGAGGGGAGGGGTCCTCTATTTATAGTTGAGTTGCCTTGGGAGAGTGGAGAAGGTCTTGGAGCATTTCGTGGAATATTCCTTCTTGCCGACGTCCCCTTGGCTTGTCGGGTGCGTCAAGTGGCTTCTGACCGCCTCTGGAACCGATTGGAGCAAGATTGAGGCGGTTGGAGATTGGGTTGGGCCGGCCGGCCTGGAGTTTGGGCCGGCCGGCCTGCTTTTTCCTGCTTTTCCTCCAATCTTGCGCGAGGCATAACTCCTGCTCCCGAACTCCGAATTGGGTGATCCAAAAGCCCATTTCGACTATCTTGACAAGGCCTTTGACATGGAGGGATCAAATTTGTCATTTGAAATATTATTTCTTGATGTCCAAGTCATCCCTTATTTCTTCCGTCGAATGTCGTCGAGATGTCGGAGCATAGTCTTGCTTTAACATGTGCTTTTGGATATTTGCTATTTCTCCATGATTGTAAGCACAATTGCACCAATATTCCTATGTACCTTGCAAAACAAGATCACATCCAAAACTTGTGGAACTTTATTAGTTTAATGCAAGAAACATTGGTGCATCCCTGTTATTCGCCGATAAGTTGACGGTCATTTTATGATTTAATGGCCGTCACAGCGCTGAAACAAAACTGTGGACCATTGCAGCAACGGACCGTCTGGTGTAGAACACCTACACACCGATAGTCCGTTGCTGCTGCGTTCTCGCATCAGAGGATTGTCTGTTGATTGCCTTCTCGCAAGACCGTTCAATTCTGATTGTGCGCAAGTTCTCGTTATTGAACTCAGCAGACTGAAACTGGAATGTCTTTTGCTAATAATTTTCTTCGGCTTCGTTCAAGGTTTGGTAGCACGAGATGAAACAATCAAAATTTTAGCAAAGAGGATCGTCCTATGCCAGCATTCTCGCAACGGATCGTCAGGTGTTCAAACTTCAAACTCTAACAACAGAGGGGAAGACTCGCCATCTCAAACACCAGAACATCCCCTGAATTGACACGGAATACGCCGGATGAATGTTGAGCCAAGTACTAGTGTACTACGAATGAGAATCTGTAGCTGTACCAAACGCACCCAGCTATTTTGTGAAAAGTTTCTCCGATTGACTGTTTGGAACTGATTCAACTGATTCAGGTAAGAATTTGAAGTTATTCTCCCATCCAAACGCACTCTTATAGCACAAGCTGAAACAAAGGGACAGAGGTGGATACTCGCCTATCTCAAACACCAGAACATCCCCTGTTGTATGTTGTACTTTGAGCATTTATATGTAACTACAATATTGAATTAAAAGAGTTGAATCAGACATTCCTGTGTTCACCACTAAAACAACGGATGTTCCTGTGATTTACAGTATGCAACGGTAGTTCTGATATCCACATGAGCAAACAAATACTCATTTGTTAGATACGTATGCCCACAAACTTGTGGAGCCATTAAGATTGGAGTTGTGCACTGCGTTGGGCGCGTGGAAAAGCCCGTGAATTGATTTGACCGGGAAGTTGCTCAGTGGTCGGTCAGTATCAACGCAACATCCGTTGAGTATCAATTCTCGTGCGACTCCCTATCGCAGTTCTCGTGAATATATAGATTGGACCGATCACTGCCTGGTAGAGCGCCTCTCTGGAATTTCTCTCTATTCAACAACGGATGTTCCTTCCTCGCAAAAAGAAAAGAACGGATGTTCCTGTATCGACATATGTGCAAAAGCGCATAAACGTGCATCGGATGTTCCGGTGTTCATCACAGTTAACAACGGATGCTCTCGTAACGACGTGTACAAACTATGGCGTACATTGCAAAAACTGGTCAAAATGAGGTTTGAGAGAGAGAGTGAGTGAGAGAGAGAGAGCGAGTCGTCTGGTGTTTACACCCTTGCTTTATTTCTGTTTAGATAGTAGCAAACCGACTTGTTTAAATTAGCATAATTATCTCTTGTACGTAGTCGGTTTAGCTTGAAGTCTTGCTTGTACATCAAGTCCACCGTACCCTATAAATATAAAGGGTCGTGGCACATTGTAATCCATCTCTCGATCAATCAAACAATTTCGGCGCATCGCCACCCTGTTCCCTCGATGGGTTCTTGTCTCGAGCGGGCTACATCGGCTCCGATCTTCGTGTGAGATAAGGATTCATCACCCCGGTAATTATGCCGACTTATCTAGTAACCTTCTCGTTCTGTACTTTGATCGAATTATCTCACTGTATGGGCGATCGAATCTGCTAATGCTTTGTCGGCATAATTGCTAGTTATCCGGTACTTTAGATCTATCTGAGGTTTACGTGATCCAAGTCTTGCGCATGCTTTGTCTGATTGAAGTATCTCAGGCTTATCGCGAGGAGATTTGGGGTAGTGTAAAACTTGGGTTTATCTGGGTATTCGAGTCACCACTAGATTATTTATTAGTTAAGTCTTCCACCTAATTACTTTCGTTAAAACCTTATTGCTGTCTCGGTTGGGTCCGATCCTACGGGTTTTATCGTAGTAGTTCTGTGATGTGGCTTAATTGAAAGATAGTTCTTTGGTTCTACCAGAGTGTTTAGCTGGTTGTTTATCTTGTGTTTTGGTTGTATCGGCCCAGCATTCCATTTCTATTAACTGGCCGATGCGACGTCACCTCGTATCTTGTCAGTTGCGGATCAAACTGACTGGCATGCCATGAACATCAAAGAGCTATGGTCCTGCACTGGAGTTAAGCAGATCTCCCAGGCCGCGTGTGTGATTTTCGGATCAACACACTTTTTGACACGCTCGGTGGGACACGTCTTCTATCAGCTGGTGAGCAGAAGTACCCATATTTATAGTCAGATTAGAAGTCAGATAGATTTATCTAATTGCCACCCTGAAAAGTGGAATACGTTATTGCATCGGCTGACAGCACATTGGGCTGTTGGATTATTTTATTATATATTGTTATAGTCTATCAATTGCCGGAGTAGTGCATCAGCTTGGATTATTATTTGATTAGTGCATTGGCTTTTTTGAGCATCGGCCGAAGAGACCAGAAAAACACAGGCCGTCAACCTTAAATTAGTGTTTGTGCATCGGCTGACGATCTATGGTCTGTTGGAGTGCTAGCATCGGCTTATATTGCATCGGCTGGCTGATTAGATTATTATATTATTAATCAATCGGCTGATGGAGAATGTCAGCGCATCAGATTTTTAATGCATCGGCTGTTGGTTATTGCTTTGTCTATTGGCTAATGCAAAATCTTGGTGCATATCGGCTCTTGGTGTGTTTTACTATCGACTGGCTGTCATATTGGTCTATCCGCTGGTGGAGAATCATTGTATCGGCTGCTGGAGTATATCGGCTCATTGGATTGAATTATTATACGGCTGCTGATTTATTTGTGCATCGGCCGTTGGATTATTATATTGCTACATAGTGTATTGGCTGCTGCTGGAATATCTGCATGGGCTAGTATTAAAGCAGGGAAGAGTTGATATGGAGACATCGAGCTGATGGGGTCTTTTATCTGGTCATCAAGACATCAAGCTGATGAAGCCTTCTCTCTGTGATGATCCAAGTCGATGAGGCTTTCTATATGATGATCAGCGCAGTAGTTCTTTCATACGGTGATCAAGCCATGTTGCCTATGGAGTTTTTTTCTGCTAATCAAACCAACAAGCCGACAGGGTTTTTTATATATATTGTGACCAGACATCAAGCCGATGAAGATGATAAGGTGATCAAGCTGTCAAGCCGATGGGGGGCAATGTCAAGGAAGATGCCGATTTCCTTCCTAGTAGCCAACTCTGATCATACTGGGGGGCATGGACATTTGATTGTGCAAGGAAATAATTTCGAAACATAATATCTTATATTTCGAAATTGGGGGGCATATATGTGTTGACAACAGAATTTCCTAATCATGTCAAATTCTGGTGTCCACAAAGAACTGATGTGGTGGATGACAAAGGAGAAGCTGATTTTGGTAAGCAACTGTGATCAGACTCGGGGGGCATCGGCACTCAAAATCGCTCAAGAGATAATTTTGGAATATAATATCTTATACTCCAAAACTAGGGGGCATGTGTTAACACCGGAATTTGACATATGAATGAGTTTATTTGGCAAGAAAGACGATTGACGCAGGTTTGGGAATTGAAAGAAGATGAGGAAAGGACGTGCGCTTCATTGGAAAGGAAATATTCATTATCTAACGTGATTAGCATCGTTGCCGGATTATTATTGATCAAGACTCCATGGCATATACGAAGCAATAACAGATTGGTAGGAAATATACGTGGATGCTTATATGGAAACACCAGCACTTGTACGTCTGGCCAAATAAAGAAAGATTTATTCTGTTTAGATAGTAGCAAACTGACTTGTTTAAATTAGCATAATTATCTCTTGTACGTAGTCGGTTTAGCTTGAAGTCTTGCTTGTACATCAAGTCCACCGTACCCTATAAATATAAAGGGTCGTGGCACATTGTAATCCATCTCTCGATCAATCAAACAATTTCGGCGCATCGCCACCCTGTTCCCTCGATGGGTTCTTGTCTCGAGCGGGCTGCATCGGCTCCGATCTCCGCGTGAGATAAGGATTCATCACCCCGGTAATTATGCCGACTTATCTAGTAACCTTCTCATCTCATACTTTGATCGAATTATCTCACTGTATGGTTGATCGAATCTGCTAATGCTTTGTCGGCATAATTGCTAGTTATCCGGTACTACCGTCTGCTGGCAATGTCAATGTTTCATGAACACCTGATTTGGAGCCCTAGCCACTTGCCTCATTGTGGCATGGTGTGTCCCAAAGTCAGCGGATTAACGTCGTGGCCGTCACTTCCACTCGCAACATCCACCTCCTTCTAAGACAGCCTACCTGCAGCAAACTGATCAGCTGCTGGGAGCATGTGAACAGCTTCAATCTTCTTGTCCCTCGGGCCATGACGTATGTCTTCTGGTTTTGCCGGAATGTACTGCTTGAAGACGACTCCTCGTAGATTTTGTACTTTTCCCTGCGAATCTGACTTAGACAGTACGAGATGATGTGAGCGTACGGCTGTTGTCGGCGCAAACCTAACCCATCAGTGATGACATACTCAATCTCACAAAGTAAAAAGTCCACAATGTCGAACTGTTGGAGACCCATGAGTGAATAAGGAGCCATTGTTGTAGATAACGCCAGCATTGCCCAATCGTGGTAACAAGGTCCTCCTCAGTGCTTCGTGAACCACCTTCGCCCCTCTGGTAAGATCATTAGTGCTTCGAACATTTCCTGTCGGGGCCTGTGTAAAAATTAGATCCAGCTGCTTGTTTGAAGAGGATTTGCCACCCTTAGGACGGCGAGGAAGTGATTCGTCTGGGTATACTAACCGATGTATACACGCGTCCTCATGAAGATCAACTCCGAGGTACTTTGCTAGCTGTTCTCTCCGGACTCGTAAATATTGACCCTCAAAGATGAACCCGATCCAGTCTCGGTCACAATGAATGTAGACTGTAGTGTAAGGATCGTGTGACCGAGAGGGGGGGTGAATCGGTGCACTCTAGAATCTATTTCCAAACGCTAACACCCAAACAACTCCTAGCGAGTAGTTCTAGTAACAAGGTAAAGCACACTAAGGAGTATCCTTAACCTATATAGCTAGTGGATATAGATAACACAAGCACACCACACTAGCAACCTAGCACAAGATATATGTAAAGCGGAAGACTTAAGCTAGGCAAGGCAAGGCAACTAGATAACTAGAGACAAGGCAACCAAAGATACTAGGCACACTAAGTAGAGTCCTTAGAGCTACTAGCTAGGCTACAACAAGTAAGCACACGAGCAAGGCAAACAAGCAATACTAATGAAGCTAGTAGGAACCAAGGTAAGCACACAAGCAAGATATAGGCACAACTCAAATACTACAAGCAATCATATATAGTGCGATAAGTAAATGCATGTAGTAAAGGAGAAGGGATAGAGAATGCTCATGATTTTTCCCGTGGTCTCGGAAGGATGGCGCCTTCCCCTACTCCACGTTGGGTCACTCCCGCCGGAGTCTCGACCCCGTCCCTCCGCTCGATGGCGATCCCTCCTAGAGCACACTTCACCCTCCGAGTGAAGTCGCGGGCACGTCCCGCGGGCTCTCTCCCGGGTACTCTTCCGGAGGTAAGGCTCCGCACTTGATGCGTGCCAAAGGGCGCTCCACTAGTGATGCTTCTTTCGCACGGGAAGCTCCAAGACCGTGTACAAACTTGTGTCGGCTTCCACAATCTCCTTGGACAGCTCAACACCGACGCCTAACCGGTCTAGGCCTTGCCATAGACCAAGAGTAACAGCCCTAGATGACTCTCTCAAGCTCACACTAGCCTAGAGATCAAAGGATGCAACTTGTTACTCTCTCAAGCACTAGGATCTCTCCAAATCCTTCTCAAGTGCTTCACACTTCTCCCTCTTGGCTTCTTGGCAGCACCTCCCCTCTTTCCTGGGTCCAAGAGCACCTCAAAGAGGTAAACAACCGACTATATATAGGCCACCAACCTCAAACTAGCCGTTGTCCAAAAGTGCCCAGTCTGCGTGATGACCGTCATATTGACCGTACCGTTCGGTCTCCTTTTGACCGTACCGTCCGGTCTTCACCAGACCGGCGTCCAGGGAGTGCTGCTCCACTTCTCAAAGTAGACCGTACCATACGGTCCCTAGGACCGTACCATACGGTCTCTAGGACCGTACCGTCCGGTCTCCACTTCTTCTTCAGCCAACAGAAACTTCTCCTTCTCTGTTGCTCTCTGCCTGTAAGACCGTACCGTCCGGTCTCTGACCGTACCGTCCGGTCGATGGTCCGGTCTTCAATCTTCAACTTCCAGAAACTTCAGCTTCTCTGTCTGGATAACTCAATAGAGACCGTACCGTCCGGTCCCTAGGACCGTACCATACGCTCAATGCTACGGTCTCCATTTCTCCACTTCCAGAAACTTCAGCTTTTCTGTCTGGATCCCCACTGTAGACCGTATGGTACGGTCTCCTTGACCGTACCGTCCGGTCCCTTCTGACTTCGCAGCTTCGATCTTCTTCTTGATCCTTGCTTTCAAACTTGATCTTCTTGGTTCCTTCAATCCTCTTCTGCCACCCTAGCCCCTGAGAGACTCACCATGCATCCAATGATCTCTATAACTAGTGTGCACTAAGAGAACCACCTCGAACCCTCTTGATAGTCCGGTTTTTCCTATGGACTCAAGCTAACATCTAACCAAGCAACACTCGCTTGGATCTAGCATGTCCTTAGCCTTGATCCATATCTTCTCCGCGACTCCATCAAGTCCGTTCTTGTGTAGATGAAGGCAACCAATCATCCTTGTCATTAAGTTCGTGGTGTGTTGGCGTTCACCACCAACGGACGGAGCTTCCTTTTTATGTGACCTATAAGATCTCACAAAGAGTGTTAGTCACATTCATGGTTCTCATCTTATCACCAAAACATTCATACCTTGGGGTTTCCCTAGCTCCAATGGTCATGAAGCTTACATGTAGCATAGAACTGTCGGACTCATCGTTCAACATATTTGCTGTGCTCTGAAACTAACTCACTCAATCCCTTGAATTGGGCAAAGTATGCGTAGATTGGTACCCCCCCCCCCCCCCCCCCCCCCCCCCCCCCCCCCGCCCCCCGTGCTTTTCTTCAGAGCAGGCCAGTACAGTATCTTGTGTTCACAGCCCGATTTTCCTCTTTTTCCAGGTTTCTATTAAACTGTGATGAGTAGCAGTCAACTGATCACGCCCAGCAAACATATCTCAGGCGTTACGAAGCGTAATGCCTTGAGATGCTTGCTTTTACATTTATCCTTACGTATCACCTGCCCTTGCTCGCAAGATAGGGATTGTTCTTCCTCGGGACAGTCATTCAAAGAATCATCATCGTCGTGATACGAAATACGGTCATGTAAGCGGTGCCGCTTCTTGGAATAACCCTCTAAAGGCATCGCCGTTCGAGGCCTCTTGTTCGTAGAACTAATCCCGCCTCGTGCACGCGCATAACCGGACGCTGATTGGCCAAGGTACCAGCTGTCATAACCTCAGTCTGCTGTTTACTAGATCGGCCTCTCCGCCTCATGTGAGGACCAGATGTCTGGGCTTGAGTGACCGCATTCATCTTCCCTGCACGCTGATTGTCCCCAAAAGGGACAGTAGCACCCCATCTTAGCTGTGATCGCGGATGCTTGGTACGAGCCATCTATCACTGAACTACAAGGAAGCAGTGGCGGAGCGTGAGCAAACACAAATCACAAAAGATATTTGATAATAATCGATAATAAATCCCATGAAATTGCATACAGCGACGGCAGGCAAGGAATTTCAGTACCATTTGTCTCAGATTTTCTATCAATAAAGGAATATAGTGGCTCAAAAAAAAACTTGGGGGATTGCTCAGAAAAGGAGAAAAATAAGTTGGTTCTCACTACTGCAAAAGATGAAGAGGGCGATGGGGCAGCCACCCAGCGTAGATCACCGGCAGCAAGAATCGACCTCGGAGTTGTGGAACGTGGCGGAGAAGCACGACGGCGGCGAAACGCTGGACGTAGGGTTACGCTGTCGAGTTTCGAATCTGTACAGCACGGCAGCGGTGAATCTCTATTCTCTCGTGCCTGGGTTTACAACGGCCGGAGGACAGAGAAGGTGGTTAGCCAGCCGTCCAGTGCTCTCCATCAGCACAGGAGACGACGAGAGGCAGCTCGGCGGCGCAGACGAGAGGCAGCTCGGCGGCGCGGATGAGAGGCGGAGGAACGAGCACTGAACTACAGACATGGAAAAGATCTTGTGCTGTATAAAATTGAAATATGAGGAAGATTTGAACAGGAAATGGTCAATATACACATTTAGTTATTTCCAAAGAAGGTATACAGCACAAGATCAGTGCGGTGCTTTGTTCAAAATTCAAATTTGTCCTGTGTACATGTTGAAGCTTGCATGTGGTCCGGATTCTAGGCGTGATATGGAGTCAAGGGCTTATTTTTATGAACAAAAATTGCCTTGAAAATATATATTTAAAGATTAGTTTATTTTATAGATGGCAGCAACTGTACCTCATACAGCAGGTGTCCCACATCCTGTCCTATCCCCCCCACCCGACTGCACACTGTGTCACCTGACAGTTAAACTTAAAAAAATAAAATATGGGAGAAATACGGGATGGCCTGGAGTGTTTTTTTTTATTTTTTAACTTTTTTTTAACTATTTCCAGATATGGACCACGGGAGAAACTATTTTCAGATTTGACCCCCGCCACCCGCGCCACCGAAAGTGGCGCTGAAGTCTCGAGGAAACGCGACGGGGTCCCTGGCGCGGGTTGTGTCCGACGTGGACAGGGCCCCGTCCGACGTGGACTACGTTGCCTCGCGGGTTCCGCGCCATCGCCCCTGGCGCGGATCGAGGGCGGAGATAAGTCGCGCGCGGGCCCGGCCCGCTCTCCTCCCCGCTCGCACTCCACCCCGCTCGCTCTGTTCGAACAGAACAGAGGAGAGCACGTCAGCGCCCTCTCTCCACACCCCCCCCCCCCCCCCCCCATCAAATCCTCAATATTCCACCGATTTGGCTTGGAAACTCGGATTAGCAAGGTGTCCTCCCTCATCCCTCAAGTTTTTTCCCTTGATTAGTGGCAAATTAGTGTAGATTTGGTGGTGGATTATTGCTAGGGTTTGGGCACCTTAATTGATTTTGGTTAGAAATTAAGGATTTGTTGAGCTAGGATGAGTAGATATGAAGCATAAGTGATAGCATTGTCTTATATTATAGGATTTAGCATGATTTACCACGGCCAATTAAGGATGTGATTAGTTAGTGATTAGTGAGATGACATGGTATAGGTGGTAATTAGCGTGATTTGGTTATATAATATGATATGCGTACTCATTAGTTGTTGTTTCTTGATGCAATGATATAGATGGAAAGAATTGTAAGAGTGCATTTGGTGGCGAAGTAATGGAAAGTGATGATGCATGTATAAACTTTAGTAGCAACATGGCACATAAGGTTGTCGCATTTAAGCAGCGCCCGAAGTATAATGAGTTGGTTTGCAGAGTTAAGAATGTCCTAGGTTGGGAGGAACCGGGTGTGATTGTTGACATGAAAGGTCGATACGATGTTGGTCATGGCCACAGTTATAAAGTGATGATGCAATTAGATGGTCCGGTGGAGTGGGAGGCTTATGTTGATTGTGTCAAGGAGACGCAATTTAAAATGCTGGAGGTGGTGGCGGTGAAGAGGGTGGTTAAGCAAGTGGAGTATGACACTGATTTGAACCGATCTCCATGTGTTGCTGTGGAAGGAGGAAATGTTGGTCGTGAAGGTGGCGGTGAGAAGAGGATGCCATTGCAAGGTGAGGGATGTAGGAGAGATTTGGTGGTTGCTAGTGTACAAGGTAGTGCTCATTCGTTGCATCAGGATGATGAGGCACAAGATGAGCGCGCTTGTTCTTTGGTCCTGACTTGGACCTTTATTTCATGGTAACTAAGCATTTCTCTAACACTTGTAACCTTTTGCAGTCTCTAACACACAGGAACAAAATATTTTGGACCCGGGAGGTCTGCAGGGTCCGCGCCAGCGACATCGGCTCGGAACCCCCAGCCATCGTTGTCCACATCGGACGAGGCCTAGTCCACGTCGGATACTACCCGCGCCAGGCTCTCTGACGCGTCTCTCGCCAAGCTCAGCGCCTCTTACGCTGGCGCGGGTAGCGGGGTCAAATCTGAAAATAGTTTCTCCGGTGGTCCATATCTGGAAATAGTTTTAAAAAAAGGTTAAATTAAAAAAAACACTGGCCTGGACCGTTGATGTGAAATTAATGGTCTGGATGGAGGGAACAGCTAGTGCAACATACATAATATATTTTTCGATAATACAGCTGGCAGCGGGCGAAATGTTTAGGCCACGTCACATGACGCCAACGTCAGTAAGTATAAGTACTCGTATAATGAACCGGTTATTCAACCGGTGCTTTATTGAATATTGAAATATTAAACGAAACATTCGTCGACTTCTTTCTCTCTCTTCTTTTCTCTCCCTTCCAGCTAGGATGCTTTCGACATGGCAAAGCTCTCAGCCGGCTGACAAGCATCAGTATACTTACTCTGAGGCGCGGGGCAGCGTGAACACGGAAGGAGTCCGGCGAGCCAAATTCAAGAGACGTGCTTGTTTGGACTTTGACGAGGAAAGAATATGAATCCCTCATTCGGCCATTCCCTTGTCACGTCTCACAAAAAAAATATTGTTTGTCAAAAAAAAAATATTGTGACTGAACCTACGTCAGTTTCAAATCACGTTCATTGGGCGGTTGTAGCATCATGGTGGGGAGATCGATCTTTGCGAGGGAGATGTATGGCACACGAGCTACCGAATTACGCAGCCGGTTGGACCGCCAGAGTGCTTGTTTTATCGGCGAACCCCGTGGACCGCCGCCGCCAGGCTGATTTACCCACAACGTTTTCATTGGCAGGCACGCGAAAGCAAACGGGACTTTGACGAGGAAAGAATATGAATCCCTCATTCGGCCATTCCCTTGTCACGTCTCACAAAAAAAATATTGTTTGTCAAAAAAAAAATATTGTGACTGAACCTACGTCAGTTTCAAATCACGTTCATTGGGCGGTTGTAGCATCATGGTGGGGAGATCGATCTTTGCGAGGGAGATGTATGGCACACGAGCTACCGAATTACGCAGCCGGTTGGACCGCCAGAGTGCTTGTTTTATCGGCGAACCCCGTGGACCGCCGCCGCCAGGCTGATTTACCCACAACGTTTTCATTGGCAGGCACGCGAAAGCAAACGGTGCTCCCATGGGGATAACGAGATGCGCTTGATGGTCCCACTGTCTTGGAATACAAACCGATAAAGGATGGAATACATAATGTCCTTTCCACCAGCGTTACCGTCTTGTGCTCAATCAGTCGAAATCTCTCTCCCATACGCATGCTTCTCTTTGTTCTGGTACCAGATGTTCATGCGTTCGGGAGGGCTTGCCTATCTCACCAGATGCTGCTGTGCAGGAACATAATACTCACGCGCCTGCAAGCAGCTAAGCACATAAAAGCAACGCCGCCGATACATAAGGCAAACAGAGGGCATGCAAATAGACACCCATGGACCAGAATGACTTTCCTTTTCGCTCACAGGCAATAAAATTTGAACAGCTTCTTTGTTTTTGTAGCTTGCGACATTTCAGGTCACCGAAAGATGAGCAAACTATCTAGACAGGTAAGGAAGACAAATAGCATCTTTAAATTTGTTTTGCAGCGAGCACCAAGCGCCAAACTAGTTTTTCTCTACTGTGCATATACTTCCACTGGTTTTTCTCTACTATACAGACTTCACCATTCCACACTGCTTGAAAATTTTAAACACTTCTCCACCAACAGGTCAGATTTTTTGCCAGCAGCCCCGCCAGTGCATGATCATTCCTGCAACGTAACAA
This sequence comes from Eragrostis nindensis, assembly GCA_012490785.1. Classification (NCBI taxonomy): domain Eukaryota; kingdom Viridiplantae; phylum Streptophyta; class Magnoliopsida; order Poales; family Poaceae; genus Eragrostis; species Eragrostis nindensis. The sequence continues at coordinate 70,994 of JAAXCT010001990.1, forward strand.
ACAGATGAAAATGGATCAGAACACGGAACAAGCTTGATTGGTACATGTGAGACACCAAACAATGCAGAAGTTCTATACAAAGATATCAGAGTAAAATACTATACAGTGAAGACATAGAGTCAAACATTATATGGTGAAGGATCAGAGTCACATATTGCAGTTGATAAGACGAGTCGATACCGCATTGTTAGCCAATTCAGTCTCGTGTCAGAGTCTAGCTTCAGTTCAGAGTCAAGTTTCATTTTCAGTTTCGTCAGTTGGTCAGTTAGCTGTCTTGGTCTTCAGATTGACCGGGTTGTTAGGATCACTAGCATGCACGGCAAGTGCTGAGTCGTGTGTAAATCGTGTGCTAGAAGGGCATACAGGCCTCTTTAGCGGCTCAATCGGAGCCATTACTTGCATTGTCTTAGCAGTATAAATAAAGGAGAGAGAAACCAGAAAAGTTGCAGCCTTATCGCAGCACCAAATACTCTCGTGTTCTTGTGTTCTTGTGAGTTGAGAATTGCAACAAGCATCCACTCTGGTCTAAATATAACATGTTATCCATTGGTGTAACATGGGCCCTGGAGAAATCAGGCCAATACACTACTAGATCCATGTACAGATTTCTTTTGTGCAGGGGGGTTGTAAACAAACGAATGATGAAGATGTGGAAAAGCAAGCTGCCAATGAAACTCAAAGTGTTCCTTTGGCTTGCTTTCCAGGACAAGCTGCAAACAGCAATAGAGAGCTTAAAAAAAAGAAGTGGTAGGGGGTATCAATTGTGTACTCTGTGGTACATCTGAAAATACTGATCATATATTTTTTTTATTGCAAAATATCAAAATTCGTATGGGCCTGTCTGAAAGAAGCTCTAGAATAGGACTCAGTGCATACTTCTATGAGTGATTTACTTAGCAATTGGCTAATTGCAATCATCTCCTGGGTCTTGTGGAAGACCAAGAATGCTATGGCAATCAGAAAGGAGTTTGTGAGGAAGCCCACTGACATGCTATACAAATTTTTTGCCTTCATGCAGAAATGGTGTATATTGATGCGTCCGCAACAGAAGGAGAAGCTGGAAGAGAAACTACAGAAGCTAAAGTCGTGGTTCCATACTTTTCAAGCACAGCCAAGAAAGGGATCTACGGAGGACTTCATGACGAACAGGTCTTGCAAAGAGTATACATCCAGCAAAATAAATGCAAAAAATGTGTAACATGCTTTTTCTTGTAAAAATAGAACAGTGTAATTCAATTTCACATAACATAAGCTACTGAGGTCAGGGACCAGACAGTGCACGTGGACACAAAAAGAGCTTATTTTGATATTACAGACTTCGTTTTTATTTTCTTTTTTGTTGGTGGGGTGGGGGGTTGCATGGATCACTAATTTGTTACCTGTTAAGTGTAGCGTTTGCTCTTGGAAGTGATGCTTTCAGGGAGTTCCTGATCGAAACATCTCCAGAAAGGTTTGAATTTTGTGCGAGTCTGCAAAAAGATATATATATATATATATATAAATTCTACTCGATTAGAGAATAAATCATCAATTAAGAAATACCTACATCTTTTATCATAGCCCACGTTGTATCATATGGTAGGATTCTTCTGTTTAGTTTTCCACATTTGTCTCCGAGAAGCGCCTTAATGCAAGCCACTGCTGAATCTTGGAGTGCTGTTAAACAGTAACCTCCCTCCATAACCATTGCTACTGGATACGCCATTAACTAATTGAGGCAACAAAACTGGAAGTGAGAATACATAGCAAGTGTGTAAAATATTTAGCACAAACAAATTGCTCAAAGATACAAACCTTCTGCAGCAGATGAGCGTAACAGTTGGGAGTAACCTCACAGTCGCTCAATGGATCATCTTGGACTGCAAAAAACCATAGTCAGATCAAAATTTTCATGTAGGAGAAAAGGTGTCATCAATTTACAACAAAAGAGCATTACTATAATGCTGAACTGTATCGGAAACCGTCTACATATGCATAACTAATTGTAGGGAGGCTAGTTCTAAGTAGCATATATTTGAAACTGCTCAACAACAAACTACTTTGTGATTAGACGAAGTGTTCACAGGAGCAAAAACCGACTCACCAGCATCAAAGCCAGAGGACAATAGAATAAGCTCTGGGTTAAACTCTGTTATCAGTGGAAGGAGTATGTGATCCCAAACAGCCATGTAATCAGAATCTCTTATTCCAGGATGCGACCAGCAAACGTTCATATTGTACCCAGGAGCACTGTCCCCCCCAATAAAATCAAGACAACCATCCTTAGTTCCTGGAAAGAATCCCTCGATTCCATCCAAACCCTCCTCGAATCTACAAAAGGAAAGAAGATATCATTCTCAAACCTACAATTATAACTAGTAAGCAACTCAAATGAAATGGATGACTCCAATACTAGTATTAAGGTAAGTGATTCAGCACCTGTGTATTGAAAAAAACATGACTCTTTTATCATTGTAGAAGATTTTTTGGGTACCATCTCCATGATGGATATCCCAATCAATGATTAGGACTCTTTCTTTTTTCTGAAATTGCAACAACCAAAAGGAAACAATGATATTGATACAAATCAAATGTAAGAACTAGGTACAAAGACAATGATTACGAAACATTTACATGAGTTTCCAATGCATGTTTTGCAGCGATCGAAATATTGTTCACGTAACAGAAACCAGAGGGTCCTTCATATGAGGCGTGGTGGCCAGGCGGCCTAACAATAGCAAAGGAGTACAAAAATGGTCCTTGAAGAACCAGTTCACAGGCCTACAATGTACAGTTAGCATATCAGTGGTGGTGCATTTTTATTATGACTAGCAATGTACCCATGCTTGTTACGAATTCAAAAAGCTTGTTACAGATTTCCCTTTGCATACTTCATAGAGCGGAAGCATGTTTACTTGGTAGAAGGATGGTCTTTAATATGTATGCCAATGTGGTTAACCAAATTAATTGCAACAAATAAGACAACCTTATGAATGCATAATTATAGGGACAAGAAAGAATGTAAACAACAATCATGTATGTTACTTGAGAAATCGAGAATGCAGAACAAGTAATTTTGATTTGGCCCAAAGATCCAATGCACTCATGTTTCCAGCAGTGAATGTAACAATTAGGTATCACTTTAGATCCTGAAGAACTAAGCATAACACCGTACAGATTTCATTATATTAACGAATTCAGTTACATAACACTCTGGAGGCAGATCAATACAAAAGTGCAGCAGACATGAATATTACAATTAGCATAAGTTATGAAGTTCTACTAACTAAACTCAACTACATCGATCCAATACTATTTCGTATTTCCTGCAAAGAAACCATGGTAACTGCACTTAGCAGCCACTGTGACAGTAGACTGATCTTAATAAAACTGTACAGTAATTATCGAGGGTTACTTATGCATTTTAGTTACAGAAAAATTCAGACGAGTATATCAGTTCAGCAGCTACTTCGTGTACTTAGTAAAGCATGTTTATCCCATTTTGCTGTAAACCACAAAAAAAAAAATCACGCAAGCAGTATGCATGACAGCCAAGATCCCTGCTATTTCAGGATATATGGCAATGCAAAATTTCAAGCATAGGCAGCATAGCAATAGCTGCACCTAAATTCATTCATTTACTCGATTAAAGAAGGAAGGCAGAGCATGGGATCCGATTCCAACGAGTTTAATCCATTCCAGCCAGCAAGCAATCAAGTTGGGTTGGTTCAGCGAGGACGCAATTTGCCCATTGGAGCCAGGAAACACAGGGTCGGCTGAGCGGATAGGATCCATCTCTGCTGAATGCACGAATTGGCAGATCCAGGAATTTTACATAAGGCGAGCCGATAAAACATGTTTACAGTATAGGAACGGCAGTACGAGCCCATAATTTCATTGCATAATTGAAAAGGGTAGGCATAAAACTTTTGATCTAATATTTTCTGTTCTACATTTACTCTTGATCCTTTCATCGCAACAGAAAAAAAAAACTCTTGATCCTTCAAAGCCTGAACTCGATTTGAGACCTTGACTCATCACTTAGTTAGCAGGACCTTATAGGCCAGTCGCAACATGCGATGATCCGAAATCAATGAAATGAGGTCGCTTTGTGTGCCAACATGCAGCCAGGCGGGTGTGTTTGGTTTAGGTAAATGGGAAAATGATGTGCAAAACAGTGGCGCAGTTTTGCAAAGAGCAAACCACAGATAGACGCCGATCTCTCCCAAAATCTAATCTGGCTACGATCGAAGAAGCTCAGTGATTCAAATGAATTACTACCTACTAAACCAGTCATTAAGGCCCATGCAGCTGTTAAGTAGAGAGGTACTGGATATAAACAAGTTTTTGCTCCGGCAGTTTCTCGTAATTTCTCGTTAAGGCCCATGGCAGTTTCTCGTAATTACGTAACAAGGTCATGGTCGTCTTGTATTCCGATGGGGTGCGGAAGGGGCAGATGCACTCACAGCCGTTAGATGAAGATCAAACGATTGAAAGTGGCATACGGCAGACATACCATCAACACTAACTGTGGCTTTTAAGAGAAATAAAGATTTTTGAAGAGTATAACCAGAATTGTACCTGAATGGCTGCTCCAGCAGCAAACAATATTGCATCAGTGGTTCCTTTGCTGAAAAACATATCTTTCTCAGACTTATACATTGATGCCTTGGCATCTGCCTCCAATGTTGAAGAAAGATCCATCAGTTCATCCACGTAAGTAGAATTGTGCGCCAGAATCAAGTCCTCTTTTGTAGCTTGGCGAGCATCGAAGACACTACATCTGTGTGAAACACAGAGTAAAAGGAGCAGATAAGATTAAGTTATTCAAAACAAAACACAAAAAACTGATGACCGTCAAAATAGAAGGGCTAGTAGCACATAAAAAGTTAATTACCGATCCATAATTCCAAGATTCTTAAGTTTGTCAAGGATTACAGATACCCTCTGAGGAACCTCTTGATACACATGTCCTTCTGGGGCGAAGTGGTCCATCATCTTCTTGCTACAGATCAGAGCAACATCAGGTGCTGACACCGCTCCATTCACAGCCGCCTTTAACTTTGACGAATAATCATTGTCGATTTTCAGCAAAGCTCTTGCAAAATCTGCCTTAGCTTGGGCTACCTTTTCTGACCTTCTCTTATCATGGTAAGCAAAAATCTTCTCGATTTTCATCTCCATCTAACGAAAACAAGTGACATGTTAGTTGCATAATTTACAGGTATGGTGAAAATTGATGAAAGTATATCAGCAAAAGAGAACAATCAATAACTAAGCTCAATGCACATCCTCAGAATTGATCAATACATTCAACAGAGAATTGTACACACATGGCAACTGTTGCAGTTCCGCAATGCAACAAAGAATCAGCTAACTATTCTTAAGCATCTCAAAACCTATAATTTCAATTCTCATGATCTTACATAGCAATATCACAAATCTGACACCTATCCTAAAAGAATGCTATGGCACAAAAATGCCTTGTTATCAGTTATCAAGTGCACAGTAGAAATGGTAACTTGTGATCTTCATATGCCTTAGTAAACAACAAACAGATTCTGCTGCAAAACCAGCTTCACAATATCAAAGAAACGACAGTAGAAGGGAGGGCACATTCAATGGCGCCCTTCGGTCAATGTACTCATCAAAACATCCTCTGCTACCTTACGACGTGGTGCTATTGTGATGATAACAGAATTGAGCACTTTAGATATCAAATATTGCAACGTAACGAAATTAAGACCTTAACATGACAAAGCACGTGGTAAATAGGATGCACAGAGCACCTCTGCAACCAAATAAAATATACAACTCACAATATGACAAAATCAACAGGTTGCCATTCAAATCAAGGTATTTAACAGATTCCGTACCTAATCATACCTGAACCATGATCCCAAAAGTAGTCACATTACCACAATCACTATTTTGCTCCTACATACTAAAAATCATCAAATTTTATCGTGAAACAGCATTGTCAAACATTCATTCAAATAGGAACAGCCTCCCTATCCTATCCACAGTATGCTGCCCATACTAATCAATTTGCCAACTCAACCAAATTGGTAGATATGGGGCACGTTTAGTTCTGTGCCATGCCTAAGGTATGGCGAATTGGCGATTTTGCAGGCGCTCTGCTTGGTTCCAAGGTTCGGCTGCAACAGATTTTACCATGATGTTTTCCTCCTGTTACTCGTCGTCTAGCGGGTTCTAACCATGGCGAGATTGTGGCAAAATCTCTAGCGCCACACGAGCACACAGTGGCGTGGCCAGCGGAGGTCCGCAACCAAGCACACGCCCATGGAACCAACTCCCCAGCGAAACAAAACAGAGTGTGAAGCGTTGTACTACCTTAGATTTTGGACCTGATGATGCTGCAACCGCTCCATCACGGAGAGCAGCAGCAGCTTCTGATGCTTGCGCCACGCCATCTCGTGCGCCAGTCAGGACAGACTGCGGCAGGCCTGTGGAAGACGACAGGGCGGCTAGAAGTGCCGATGCTTCAAGTACAGGTTCTGCTCCATGACGGAGAGCAGCACCAGCTGGACCCTGCGTAACGGCATCTCGTGCACCGGCATCTGAACCCAGCGCCACAGCATCTCGTGCACCGGCATCTGATGAACCCTGAGCCACGGCATCTCGTGCGCTAGTGGGGGCAGACGGCGCCAGGCCCGTGGAAGACGACGGCCCGGCAGGAAGTACAGGATCTGAAGATAGAGGCGGGTCGGAGGACGGATGCGCTGATGCAGACGCCGCTTGATCTCCGGACACCGGCGGACCCGTCAAAGGCGGCGGGGCTGACGCCGACGGACCCGTGGAAGGCGGCGGAGTGGGTAGGGTTTCCCGCGTGACGGGGGTTGCTCGCTCCCGCACGCGAAAGCGAAATCTAGGGCGCGGCTTCGGATTGGACGCCATGGTCGCCGGCGCGCACTTCAAACCGCCGCGCTCCGACGTCCCCCGCCGCCGGCGCCGCCTCTCGATTGGCGTTGGGTAGCACAGTAGCACTGGTTTGAGGTTATCTCTGGTGGGGAGAAGGAAACTATGCTGGGGGCGGCGTGGGTGGGCTGCTTTGTTTTATGGACCGGGCCTGGGCTGTCGTTTTTGGTTTATTTATTTGCTCGGCCGCAGGCTTTCGAACGTTCCTATCTCGATTCGATTCTGCTGCAGTGTTTCCTAGGCTTGAGATGCGGGTAGCGCCGCCATGTGAGTTTTATTTTGCAGTGGTGTGAGCTAAGCATAGTTTAGTTCCTCTTGGTGACTAAGAGCGTCACCAATGGTAGAGTTAGCTAAGAGCTAACAACTATCTCTTGCAAAGGATTGATAGGGAATGGGGTTCATATTTAATCCTCATATTTTCTTTAGAGACAAGCTTCCCTCTCTTCTTTTTCTTCAATAAAAAATTCAAAGAACAGTGTAAGAGTAATTTTTCGTTGTATGGGTAGGAGTAATTTTTCGTAAGCATTTGTTGACTTCTAGATATCACGTAAGCATTTGTTGACTTATGGATATCATGTGTTTGACGTTCGTCTTATTCAAACAATTTATGAAAATATCATTTATTTTGTTACTATTTGTTTTATCATTACATATATTTCAAGCATGACTTATTTGCTTTTATATTTTCACAAAAAAATTGAATAAGACAAGCGATCAAACGTGATGTCCAAAAGTCAACAAATGCTTATATTTTGGAACGGATGGAGTATTGTCTTGTGATGTAAACCTTGTAATTTGGTAATGTATACTGATGTTAGATTCTGAATTGAGCTGCATGTTTTCTGTTTTTAAGAGCTTGAAGTGCTTTAGTGCTGTGCTGGTGAAATTATTATGTTGCAAAAAAAATAGTAAAAATAAACAACATTGTATATAGGATCCCTGCTGTGTTCTTCTACCACATAATTTTCTGTTCCTCACATGAGTTCAGAACAAAATACAAAAGACGCAACAAACTTTTCTAATCTGTTACAGTTTTGGTTCCAGCCCATCTCAACTTGTTGTAGATTTCAGAAAGGCACAGTGCTAACTTGTGCTCGTTGTTTGTTGGATTATCTGGACCAACATAGATGAGATGGGGTCTCTCCTGATCTTTTGCTTCGATCTGCAGTGAGCTTTTTCATCAAAGTGAGCATTTGCTTTGTTGAGGCAGCTACCTCAACAAAGTTTGTTGCACTGCTCAGTCAGGTTGAGTTTCTGTCTAGTCTTGGTGTAGCTACTAGCTACTTCTAGAATAAAGCTCCATTGCTTTGTCTGCAGCAACAGCTTTTTCACCTCCTGGAGCTGTGTCCAGTTGCCATCGTCAACAACGATGTTCATTTCCTTCTGCAGCCAATCAACAGCTTCAGTGTGCACCTCCTCCAGTGCTTCTTTCTCAGTCTTCTGATAGTAGCTGCAAAACTTCTTCATTCCTTGTGATGGCAGTGTCGAAGATACCCCAACACCCTTTGGCTTCCTCTAGCCAAACCCACCTCACATCACGTGCCACAAAGTGCAGATTGGCACTACTGTTCCAAAAGCTCGCATTTGAAAATTACTGGGTGCCCGGCTTCTATGCAAGACTTGGTACAAACAGTGCCACAAGGATCTCGGCCAAATTAAAGCTATTAAGAAAAGGCTTTGAAAAAATGGAGCAAAGAAACTGCACATTTATCCAAATTGATCAAAGCATGCGATGAAATCCTGGCAGTTCTGGACAAGCTTGAAGAGCAAAGGCCACTATACATCCAAGAATACAATTTCAGAGAGATTCTGAAGGGGGTGTTTGGCAATTTAGGCCTAAAGGTCACATCAAAACTAATCTTTCTATTTAGGCGTCTTAAATAAGTTTAATTACAAAATCTTTTTACAGATGTGGGCTAATTTGCGAGACGAATCTAATGAGCCTAATTAATCTATGTTTCGCTACAGTGATGCTACAGTAACCATCGTCTAATCACGGCTTAATTACTCTCATTAGATTCGTCTCGCAAATTAGTACAAGGTTCTGCAGTTAGTTTTTTAATTAGACTTATTTAAAACGCTTAAATAATAAAATTAGTTTTGATGTGACCTTTAGGCCTAGAGAAACGAACACCTCCGAAATCACATATTCTCAAGCTCCTCAAGTACAAAAATGAGATACACTGCTAGATGGACAGAGTTCGGAGATCAACCCACAAAATTCTTTCAAGCCGCAGCCCGCAGTAACAGAGCACTACAGAATGAACACCATCACCATCTTGGAAACACCTGATGGCAGAACTATAGAAGACCATCATGAGAAGGCTGCCTACCTGTGGGACCCATGTGAGAAACAAAATGTGCTTAAAAGAATAACCAATCTAACGATCTACTAGTAAGCAATAAAAATCACACAATAGGGGCCTCCCTTGCCGTAGTTACGTTAAAAAAATAATAAGACAGCTCTAAATTTACTTGGAGGAGCGTGACGAAATCACCATAGCTTGGTTGTCAACTTCAGTCCCTGCATGATAGCATCGAAAAGAAGACGGGAACCCACAGAAATTTTCTGATTTTCCTGAATGAAAAGAGGAGGGAACGATTGCTAACGTTTTTATCTGACTTGATCAACTGCAGTGTGAAAATGAGCTGCTTACCTGGTCAGAATCTCCATCCCTGGCGCCCATTTGTCCTTGGAACTTTTGGCCGATGATATGCACGGTGCTAGAAGCGGAAACGCAAGAGCAGGAGGAGGAGGCTGTTGTGGATGAAAGACTTTTGGCTGTGCGGTTGAGCTGAACTACGTGCGTCAGCGCCGGCTGTACAGTGCTGGGCGTTGGAAGGTAGGGGAGGGGACCGAGGGGTGCCTCTTCCTACGTGCCAGCACTGGACATTGCAGATTATCGTAGAATACACAGGCGCATGGAGTTGTCGCATGGAGTTGTCGGGAGTTGGTATTGTACCGTTAAAAGTAGCTTTCTTTAATAGTCCAACAGCTCTATGAAGAGTGATCTTGTGCCTTGTTTAATACTCCCTCCGTCCCTTTTTATAGGGCGTTTTAGAGGTTTGGATTTTTCCCTAAATGTAGGGCGTTTTGAGAATAGGACAAACTTTGTGGTAGGTGGGAGGGTTGTTGGAGGGATGGGTTGAGATAAAAATGAAGGGTATGGTGGTCTTTTGACTCTCACACTATTTCTCTGTTTGAATGCTAGAAAGCCCTATATTTAGGGACGGAGGTAGTATGCGGTATGAACGTTCAATATTGCTATTCCAGTGTCAGGCTGATAGAGCTTTTCAGACTGTAATTTCATCTCCCTGTTAGTAAGAGAATTTCTTTAGGACATTCGTATGCAAGTTATGTGCACAGTCTTTGTAATGTAGAATTTAATATATACTGTGCATGATCTAAATCAAAATCAGCATCTTCTATTTTTAAACGTTTTCAATGCAAGAGCAGACGCTTAACTGCAGCGCCGTAATTTTCTGACCAGTTTGAACTATGATATACTACTTATTACCGGCTGATGCATATACTTGGACACTCTGTCCAACAATTGATTCTGCTGCACACTTAACATTACCAGATTTGAATTTCTTATCTGAAGTCGAAGGCACGGCAACAACAACACTGTCAAGAAATTTCTTCAGTTCAGTATGTTGCATCGCGTTCCGCTTTGGGATCAGAATGTTTGCAGAAACAAATTCCACCACCAGCGCATTTAAAGCCTTCTGAGTGAAGATAGATTTTGTACACTGTCTGATAAACCGAAGGACCTGTCGTTTTCACTTCAGAGATTACTAAGGAGGTGTTTGGATCCCAGTTACTAAAACTAGTCAGGCTAAATTTAGTCATTTTTAGGGACTAAATTCCCAAACAGTTGGGACTAAAAGGTGACTAAAACTAGTCTAGTCTCTAGTCAGGGAGGAGGGCCAGCTAAAATTTGTTTTAGTCTCTCTCTCTCCCCTTCATTTATGATATAGCAAGGGAGAGAGAGAGAGAAAAATAGACTTTAATGCTCTTTCAATCTCACTTCTAGTCTGACTAGTTTTAGTCATAGAACTAAAACGTATCCAAACATGCTCTAAACGCACTCCAGGATGCAAGTTCTTTCCTCAGTCCCAGAGATGCACTGGAATACCTTCGAGTAAGTTCTAAACTAGTAATAAATGATACGTAACGATCAACCACGGTGTAACCCAGATCATCGATTGGGTGCCATATTTTAAACTGAAACAAGGCCATGTTTAGATCCTCTAGCCGGCTAAAATTAGCCAATTAAAATATTAGCTAGCTAATTTTTTAGCCAACTAATTTTAAGAGGTACTTGTTTGGATCATTGACTAATGCTTCTAGTTTTTAGACTTTTCTTGCCTTTTTAATGTGTTTCTTGCTGTTTTTATATGTTTAGTCGATTTTAGTAGCTTTGAGGTGACTAGAGGCTAAAAGTTGAGGGGGTGGGCTAAAAGTTTAGAAGATTTTAGGAGGTTATGTTTGGATGCTAACTGACTAAAATTAGCCGGCTAAAAGTTTAGGAGGTGGAAGGGCGTCTCCAAAAGTAACCATGTGCAGTTCATTGTATGCTATTTCTGCATCCTTATCATCGGAGAACATGATCATTGCTTTGTTTCTTTTCTGTTTAAAACTTTAAATCAATTGAACCGTGCCTCTTGAGCAGAAAATCACACTCAGAACTTCAGTTAGTCCTAGGGAATTCGCCACTGTTTCTATAAATCAGGTAACCACCGGAATCTTTTTTTTTTTAAGGGAATGCCATTCGGCGAGCTTTATTGATTTGATAGAATAGTTACATCGTTCATTAACAGACTCAAAATAAAGCTAGGGGGTTCATCGACCCATATACATGATTGTCTAGAAATAAAAGCTCGCCTAGCCAGCTCGTGTGCCACTTGATTAGCATCCCTGTTGCAGTGCTCTATAGTAACCTCAACGAAGTCATTCCAAACTGTAATACATTCATCGTAAATGGCCGCTGCTGAATTCGCCGAGAAACCACCATCTTGCATGGTTTGCACAACTTCCATACAATCTGCTTGAACAATAAACCTGTTACAACCGATATGTTGGCTAGCAATAATCCTTCCTTCAAAGCAAGAGCTTCCGCCATTTGCGCATCCACAACATGGGCAAAATAGGTATGAGCTGCAGCGATGCAGCCACCCCTAGCATCTCTAATAACAACCCCCGTGCTCCCTATACCAGAATCCTCATCAAATGCAGCGTCAACATTAATCATAAGCTTACCTTCTGGAGGCTTTTTCCATCCCTCACGCATCTTCGCCGTCTTCTTATTTGCTAGCATATAGTTACATGTAAGAGCAGCTATTGCCATTGCTGACCTCGAAGGCCGCTGAATGGTTTCTCCATGCACAACTTGTCGTCGCTCCCACCATATGTACCAACCTCCAGTGAGAATTAGCTCAGGAAGTCCCACGCTCTCAAAGTGGAAATATTGCCTCCTGTGCGTATCGCCTCTTCAATTAAGACTGAGCCCGATCGATCAATACTAAGCAATTCTTCGATATGACTCCACACACCTAGTGATCATCCAGACCTCTTTTGCTCGATCACATGTGAACATCATGTGTTTGATATCTTCATACCCCGACGTGCACAAAGGGCAACTCCCAACATTCCCTATGTGTTTGTTTGCCAGTATAGCACGATAAGGAAGAACACCATGGAGAGCTCTCCAACCAAAAATCTTAATCTTTCCCGAAAGGCTAAGTTTCTATAAATTACTCCATACCTGGTTGTTGCCCACACCGCTAGCATGCCCCAGATGACAATTTGTCCCAAATTTGTGTAGCCACTGACAGTGATATGCAGACCTGACTGTGAACAATCCACTTCTGTTATGAGCCATGCAACCAGATCCTCTCTACCTTGAGTAATGGGAATTTGTAAAATGCGGTGGGCGTCGACAGGCCAGAACAAAGCTTTCACCAAGTCTTCATCCCATTTACCTTCCACTTGATTGATTAATTCATCAACTGTTTTCACCATATTCCTGCCCCGAGGTGTTTGTATTTTCAGATTGTGACTTCCTGGAATCCAATTATCTTCCCATATATTGATTTGTGAGCCATCACCCACACGCCAAATGCATCCCCGTTTAAAACATTCCAAGCCAGCAATAACACTTTGCCAAGTGTATGAACTCCCACTCTTTAGCTTAACATTGAGAATTTTTCCATCTGGATAATATTTAGCTCTGAGAACACGGGCACATAATGAATCCGGCTCACTAAGAAGTCGCCAGACCTGTTTAGCGAGCATAGCTAAATTAAAGCTGTGAAGATCTCTAAATCCCATACCTCCTCTTTTCTACGGAATACAGAATTTCGAGCTTTACTCTGAGAAGAGAACTGCTCAGCAAGTACCGTAGCAACAACTGCTCCGTTTGACGGTCACCACTCACCATCATACACGCTCCATCTTTCCTTTCCCACCACGTCTTCACGCCTCCCGCGCTCCTCACTCCCGCACCGACACTCCCCTCTGCCGCCGCCATGGACCGCGACCCTTCCGTCTCCGACGAGGACGACGACCTCGAGACCCTCGTCCCTCAGAACCGCACCAAACCCCACTCCCCCACCTCCCGCTCCCGCTCGCCGGCCTCCTCCTTCTCCGTCTCCGCGCTCCGCCCCGCCCTCCCCTCCTCCGCCGCATCGCTCGGCCGTGCCCTCTGGTCCCGCCGCTACCTCATCCTCTTCGTCGCCCTCCCGCTCCTCTTCCTCATCCTCTTCCTCTTGTTCGGCGGCGCGTCCTCCCTCCGCCTGCCCGCCTCCATCCGCCTCCCCTCCGCCGGCCCCGCCGCGGACCCCGCCGCCTCCCGCATGCGCGAGGCCGAGCTGCACGCGCTCTACCTCCTCCGCTCCCAGCGCTCCGGCCTCCTCAGCCTCTTCAACCGCACCGCGCCCACCAACGGCTCCGCGTCCGCCCCCATCTCTCTCTCCGATCTCCAGTCCGCGCTGGAGAGCCAGATCAAGATCAACCACGAGATCCAGGTGGCGCTCCTCTCCGCACACCGCACCGGGGCCGGCAATGCGACGGAGGACGGGCTGGATCTCGACCTCCCTGTTGCCGGGTGCAAGAGGAAGGAATTGCCGGCAAATCGGCGGACGATTGAGTGGAACCCCAAGAAAGACCGGTTCCTGTTCGCCATCTGTCTGTCCGGGCAAATGTCGAACCACCTGATTTGCTTGGAGAAGCACATGTTCATGGCGGCACTTCTCGGCCGGATCCTGGTGGTGCCCAGCCAGAAGGTGGATTACCAGTACGACCGGGTGCTCGATATCAACCACATTAACGATTGCATTGGGAGGAAGGTTGTAATATCCTATGAGGAGTTCACAGAGAAGAGGAAGAAAGTGAGCATTGATCAGTTCATATGTTACGCTGCATCACCCCCGTGCTTCCTTGATGAGGAGCATATCAAGAAGTTGAAAGGGTTGGGGATTTCGATGGGCAAGATTGAGGCTGCTTGGCCGGAGGATGCGAAACTGCAGGAGCCGAAGAAGAGATATGTGGGGGATATTACGCCAAAGTTTTCGACGGATGCTGAGGTCCTTGCCATTGGTGACATGTTCTATGCTGATGTCGAGGATGAGTGGGTGAATCAGCCTGGTGGACCATTAGCTCACAAGTGCAAGACTTTGATCCAGCCAAGCAGGCTCATAATGCTCACTGCGCAGCGTTTTGTCCAGACTTTCCTTGGTGGAAACTATATTGCTTTGCATTTTCGGCGACATGGTTTTCTCAAGTTCTGGTATGATATCCTTCTTTTTCATTCAGTTACCTCCATCTTTTAATCTGTTAAACCTTTATCTCTTTATGAAATTTTTGAACAAACATGTTGGAGTGGTTGTTTAAGGTTTATAAGGTTGCATTTGCTAGGCTCTGGTAGTGGCTGACTTTATCCTTTTTACATATCGGGAATTCTAGTGTAACCAATACCACATCTTTTTTAGTTATTCAATGATTGGTCTTGCTTTGGACAGTACAATCTTTGTCCCCTTAATTAACTCACATACGGAACCAGGCACTTGTTCTGACAAAGATGGTTATTCTAGATTCTTCATTTAGATCTAGAAAGGAATTTTATAATGCAAGTCAACGTCTGACACCTGCTGGGTTGATCAAGTTCACTATGACTATTTTGTGCTTGCTTGATGTAGCTATTTAATGAAAGTGACTGCTTTATGTAAAATAACCATATCTGTCGTATGAGCATACTCTCATTGTTATTCTCTTTGATGCTGACTTAAGTATCTGCTCTTGCATCAGCCATTGTGTCGAGATACTGTCCTTGTTAGTCTTGTAATCTGACTTGGTTTTGTGGGTTATTATACATTATCTTTCAGTTGTTGACTAATTAAGGCAATTTTCTTTTGTCAATATTTATTTTCGTTGTAACAGTTAAACTCTTAGATTATGTGCATTCCAATGATAACTGAACTAGTTTCAACATTTGATTTATTACATGTAAACATTTTTTTATACTTACATGTAGACATTTGTGGTGCTTGAACATTCTCAACATACTTATCTTGCTGCTCAAGGCTGTACCTTACAACAGAGTTATGCTATATCCAACTGTTGTTACAGAATTTAAAACCTCCGCTAACATTATGGAAGCATAGTATTACTGCTTGTCATGAGGTATAGACACTGTTCAAAAGTAGCTCTATTTGGGTTTAACATGTTGGCTCAATTAAAAAGTGAAACTCTTTAACATCGCCACCGCCCTGATTTTGAAATTGTTTCTCCACTTTTGCTCCTCACCTTCTTGGGTAGCATATGATGTATGTTTTAGCTGTTTATTGAACTAACATATCAAAAGAAAAATGGCCATGGCAGTTGGTACTATTCAATACTTTACAGCAACTCAGGAAGGAAAATTCCAGTTGCAGAGTCTGTTAAAAACAATAGTAGTGTATTTAACTATTTATAGATATATCAAATCAGTATGTCTATTTTTTGTTTTCAGTAGTTTCTGATGAGCAGGTCAAGCTCATTCCGTGCTTATTGCTGAATGAAGTCATCTTATTTGGCTTGTAGTTTCATCGTCGCTTAACTAAACATATAAAGGCTGAGAGATTTAGTTTGCAATTCTTCTTTAGCAAAAGTTTAAGTAAATCCTTAGGCCTAGTTATGTTGGACTATTTGATCATTTTAAGTCCTGCAATTGAGGGTCGTTTGTTCAATATGCAGTTACGATCCATGCCTTAAAGATTTCTCATTTATTATGTTATTTTCTATTTCTTGTGGTGGTATTGGTTGTTCTATGCTTTAAGTTTGTGCTATAATTAACCGCCTGTGGCGTACGAGAAAAATAATTACCTGCCCGTGACAGACGAGAAAAATAATTACCTGCATGTTTACTTTGTTATATGAAACTAGTTGCTGGTACATCGTAGCAACAAAGAAACCTAACTTGACATTTAGCACATACTCTGAGGGATTTGCATGGTGGTGGTGCTAATTCAAGTCTTTATGTCTGTCAGTTCACCCAACAGAAACTGACATTGACTGTTCACTGATGTTCTCTTGATCATCCTGCAGCAATGTCAAGAAAGAAAGCTGCTTCTTCCCCATTCCTCAGGCAGCAGAATGCATTCTGCGAGTCATTGAGAAGGCTAATGCCCCAGTGATATACCTGTCTACTGATGCTGCTGAGAGTGAAACAAGTCTTCTGCAGTCCTTAGTTGTATTCAATGACAGGCAAGTCCCTCTTGTGAAAAGGCCAGAGCACCACAGTTCTGAGAAATGGGATGCCTTGTTATACAGAAATCATATGGGGGGAGATAATCAGGTATGTGCAGAAGTCTGCGTACCTTCTTCCAGTTCTCTTTCTGAGGTTGACAATTTTTCTAACAGCAACCTGCTCCTAATGCATTTTAGGTCGAGGCGATGCTCGACAAGACGATATGCGCGTTATCAAATGTCTTCATAGGATCATCAGGCTCCACATTCACAGAGGACATCTTCCGGCTACGGAGAGGATGGGGCTCAGCGTCGCACTGTGACGAGTACCTTTGCCAGGGGGAGCGGCCCAACTTCATAGCAGAGCAAGACTGAAACCTCCTAGGAACACTGATAACTGCAATTTTTTGCCCCTGCCCTGTCGATATCTTGTGTAAATTTGCGTGTACATCTAGTGTGAAACAGCGGTCCCTGAATCGGTGCCCTCCATTGATTTGTTCTTGTTACACGGCTAGGTAATACAGAGTTTTGAGGTTCTTTTGTTGTTTGTGCAGTGTTAACTTGTATAAAACCGTTGCAGACTTGTAGTGCTCTGTGCAATACTTAAATTAAGCAGTATTGATTGGACTTGATTGCTGTCTTTGGCATGATGAAAACTTATTAAACAGCATCATTGTATTTAGATTATACAGATAGAAAATAGTGTGGCACTTACTAAAGAATTATTTTCTAGAACAAAAATAAAATGAAGATGAAATCAACTAGTACAAATGCATAATGCGCCCGTGTTTATTCGCCTAGCATTCTCTTCTGTCAACATCCAGGGGCCCAAGCCACCAGCAGCCCAGCACTGGCCATGTTGCTCGTGCAAATGGTGCAATATACGACCCACAATGTACCTGTGACAATGAAGGCCGGCACACACTGCAGCGAATTCTCTCTCTCTCTCTCTCTCTCAAAAAAAAAAAGAACCGAGGGGGAAGCCTCAACCGCTAGCCACGCCGTTCCACCACGGTCAGATCTGGCGTGCGCTTCCAGCCAGTGACTGCCGCCGTCTGTCTCTAGTCGTATCACCAACGATCAGAATCAGATTTGTCACCCCAGAAGCATCGTTCAGTGACCAGTATACTTATGAAAGACTCATTGAAAAACGCGGCCGGAT
Organism: Eragrostis nindensis; assembly: GCA_012490785.1. NCBI lineage: Eukaryota > Viridiplantae > Streptophyta > Magnoliopsida > Poales > Poaceae > Eragrostis > Eragrostis nindensis. The sequence continues at coordinate 88,801 of JAAXCT010001990.1, forward strand.
GCTCGGAAATGTAAGATCCGGGCGTTGATCGGTTCTTAGAAGTGGACAGATGCTTTTTTTTAAAAAAAAAACGATGCGTTTATTCTGGCTAAAATGCCACGAATGCGACGGGTGGCGCGATGGACTTGAGCTGGAACCGTAGCTCAGCCGCTTCTTTGCACAGTACTTGCCAGCTTCCTGGAATCTTTCTTTTCTCTCATTTTTCTTTAACTCACTCATCCTTTGGAATTCGGAAGCATCTTTGTGATTGCAGCAGCGCCCTTCAAAGTACGCACTCGCAACTCCTGGCAAGACCTAAAAGGAAAAATTGGTGCGAGAGGGTAATACACTTTGCATATATACAGGTGTTGGGTCGGTTGACGGAACCCGAGCGCCGCACGTGCATCTGACCGGACCAGGCTTTCTTCCTACTTATGCGTGTCATTGCCGATCGTTTAGTCCACCTATCTTGCTATCATCAGCACGCAATAGTAGTACAAATTTATGCGATCGTTGTTCGAAGAGCGAGGACGACGGTATTGTATATAGGTGATCCCCAGACGTATCAACCTCGTGCTTGCATGCCGAGCAGCGCGGCGCCTAACGATCTTTCTGGTCAACCATCAACCCGAGGTACCGGCCAACCTTTCAAATTGCGTGTCGTTCTCTTCTCTGCCGGTTCAACAAAAGGGGAACCAAAAGAAAGCGTGTAGTATTCGTTCGAGACATGCATGGCTTCACCGGCCGTCTCTGAGCGTTCAAGAAAATCCTGCTTCCGAAGCAGGGCAAGGGACTTGATTTACAGTTACATGTGATGGCAAGTTTTTTTTTTTTTGACACCCATGTGATGGCAAGTTAACGGAAGGCTCATCTCAAAAAAAAAAGGGTTAACGGAAGGCTTCATGTATTGTACGCTTTCAAGGTATTCGGATAACCTGTAGAGAACTACGACGTACTGTAGTATAGGGTATTGTAGTAGTGCGGAGACCATGACTTGACTGCATGCCGTCAGAAGAATGGAACAGTGTTTGGCAGCCTACCCGTGGACGAGGTTCCTTTGCATGAATGTAAACTTTTGCTCAAACACACCAGTTTGCCAACGCTCGCCTGTATAAGCTGCACTTCTGCTTTGGTTGATCCAACAGTCATGTATGATTCCGATTCCGTACTCTGAATGATTTAATACTCCTAGAAAGTGAATGTGCAATGATTGAGTGAACCCCTTTTTGTCCACAGATGCCTCCTCCTGCACTATCCCATCGCCATGGAGCGGCACCCACCCACGCCGGCAGGCCGTTCCGTCTCGCTGGACGACGCACGCACGCCGCGCATTGCAGCCCCGCCAGTGCGCGCGGTCGCCGTCGCTGGCTGCGGCGTGGAAGCCACGGGTTTTCGCCCTCTTCCTCTCGCCTGGTTCCGCAGCTGGAGAATCAAATCGGGGACGAATAGACCGGTCAATCCCCCATCCGCCCAGCACGGCGGAATCACCCACCGTTCACCACCGGTCAGAGTCAGTCGCGGGATCCGCCGCCCGCGCCCACGCCCGCACCCCATGTGCGCGCGCTCGTCCGCTTACCGTTCACCACCGGTCAGAGTCAGGTGCCGTTCGGATGCACCCTCTAAAGTGCCCTCTAAAGTTATACCCTCTAAAGTAAAAAAATTTTTACTATTTAGGGGTACTAAATAAAATTTAATTACAAAACTTTTCTGCAGATGGGCGTTATTTTTCGAGACGAATCTAACGAGCCTCAATGTTTGACACAGTGATGCTACAGTAACCATCGTCTAATCGCCGCTTAATTACCCTCATTACGTTCGTCTCGCGAAATAGAGAGAGGGTCCTGGACTTAGTTTTTTGATTTGACTTTGTTTAGTACACATAATCGTGCCGGCATTATTGATGTGACAGCTACAGTACTTTAAAACTCTCTAAAGTTTGCATCCGAACGCGGCCTCAGTCGCGGGATCCGCCGCCCGCGCCCACGCCCGCACCCCATGTGCGCGCGCTCGTCCGCTTCCACCACCGACCCCACTGTACGCACTGATTGATTGATTGACACCAGCCGCATGCAGCAGCAGGGCCCGGGCGGCGGGCGCGCGCGCCAGCCACGGCCACGTACGTACGTTTCCGTGCAAAATCCCTCGCCCATCCCGGCATCCCGCGTGCCGACGCCGACGTGCGGAAGAAACCAGCGGGCGCGCGCGCCGGGGAAAACAGGGGGAAAGAAAGCCCAGCGATTTTCGTGTCCTGCGCAGCCATGCCGGCGTTGCGTTAGCTCGCGTGTCGGGACGAACAGGGACGGCGGTGGTGCGTGGCGTGGCGTGGCGTGACGAGATCCTCTCGCCATTCGCCGCGGCGCTCGTTGGCGGTGGTGTGCTGGAGTAGTGTACGAGTACGGGCGTGGGGTTTGACTCGCGCGCGGCGGCCAGAGCGTGGCGTCGTCGGACGGATATCGTGACGCACACGACGACGACGACCCATTAGGTTTTTGTTGTTGTCACACCACGCGGGGCACGCGCGGCTGACGACGATATTGTGTGGCTCGGTGAACAAGCTGGGGCCTTTATTAGATTTTGTTTATTTAAAGGTGTTCGGCAATTTAGGCCTAAAGGTCACACCAAAACTAATGTTAATTTAGGCGTTTTAAATAAATTTAATTACAAAACCTTTTTTGCAGATGTGCGCTAATTTGCGAGACAAATCTAATGAGCCTAATTAATCTATGTTTCACTACAGCGATGCTACAGTAACTATCGTCTAATCACGACTTAATTACTTTTATGAGATTCGTCTCGCAAATTAGTACAAGGTTCTGCAGTTAATTTTTTAATTAGACTTATTTAAAACGCCTAAATAACAAGATTAGTTTAATGTGACCTTTAGGCCTAGACAAACGAACACCTCCTTAAGCGTGTGATGTTGTGTTTTCCAGCTGCGTACGGATGTATAGACGTGCCGACGTGCGTGGTCAACCGTGCTGTCCATTTTCTGTTTTTCAATGACGGATGGGGAGAAACCTACCTACTCGCTCCGAAGACTATACTTATCGGATAGATAACTTAACTTCGCTGCCTGATAAAGGTTTACGTGCGTATATTGATAGAACATAACTTCGCACAATTAAACAAGATGTGACCTGCTAATTATCTTCTCTTATAAACGTGTGTTTTCGTCTCGGCCATACTTTTTGGATATGCATCACTCACCGAAGCATGCACGCGTATTGTATTGGAGGTCTGTGATCGTGGGTTAGCGATTGATGAACTCTCTAGCTTCAGTGGGGCAAGATGGTATGAGCGGTTTTTCTTGTTGGTGTTGTGTGTGTCTACTACTCCACTAGTTGATGGTAATGGTATTGCTCGTGTGTAACGTAAGTTGGGCTTGACCTAATCCCCTTGTAATATGAGCTGGTATAGAAAATTGCATAGAGAATTCCCGGGCATGCCGTACGGGGGCTCGCTGATGATAATTGATATGATACCCAACCGCCACCCCGCCATGGCTCCGGATAACGATCCCCGGTCAAAAAAGACGAGCCGCTTTCCCGCTTATCAGCAACGCCCGCACGCACGCGCCGGCCGGCCGGTCCCTCCCTCGGCAAAGCAAAGCGAAACCTTTTTTCTTCTGTTTTTCAGCCGCTGCGCAAGCCGGAAGGCCGGCCGATGGCTCGAGCAAGCACGGAGGAGCCGTACGCCTCGTAACGGCCTGTGTCAGGGAAGGGGAGAGGCAATGCTGGCGTACTTGCACACACTGACGGTGGTTGCCGCGTCGACAGCCGCCAGCGCGACGGCGACGTGCGGCCTCGCTTTCCGCCTCGGAAAACGGGGCAGGCGGGCGGGCTGGGGTCGCCGTCACCGGTAACCGGTCACTCACGGCCGGCCGGGCCCGGGCGATTGAAAAATTCCGGAGGACAGGGGGCCAGCGCGGCGCGTGGTGCCGTCGCCGTACGAGCTCGGGGAGATTCCGTACGGGCGGCGTGTACCACCCGTCCCTCCACCACCGCAGCGTGGCCACGAGGCGGGGGCATGTGCGCGTGCGCTGCGCCAGCCAGCGCACCGGACAGCGCGCGTGGCCTCTGGTTTTCTGCCGGGTGGTTTACGGCGGAGGGTTTACCGCGCTGTGACTCTCAGAGGTTTTCCTTTGGTTTCTTCACCACGCGTTCGTCGTTTCTTCGGCTGCCAATTTACCATCGTTGTGTTAGTAGGGGGAAAAAAAAGAAAAGAAAAGTTCTGCATTTTTCTTCTATATAATACAATTTATTGTTTGTGTTTTTTTTGAAAAAAAAGAATGAAATACTCATAACACAATGGGACGGACACCAAGATTTGTCATGGAGCGGAAGGTTTATATGTTGGACAAATACACTAGCCACTTAAGAACTCATTAAACAACTACATATAAATTTGACCGTTTGTAGACGATCCAAACAACTCGCTTTGTTAAAATCACTAGATATCTTTGATCGTACCATGCGATCGTAGGATCAGTAAACAATTCAATTCAACTGCAACCACCAAAAAATTTCACTTCATCACTTGGAAAAGACCATTTGATGATTTGATGCGCGTGTCAAATCACTTGGTTTTTCACCATGCTGTTATACGTGAGGAGTAACAGAAGCAGGATCGTACCTGCAAAAAAAAAAGAGGATGATCAGTAAAGTGTGCTCAGAGCTTAAACTCCCACCATTCTTGAAATCTCGGATATGCTGAAACCGACCAAACATTATTTTAGATAAGAGACTGCATTAGCATTATGCTTAATTGCACCGGCAAACAGTTCAGGCATGAATTATATACATCTATCATAAATCCTGAAACCGAAGCATGCAACATGAGGAGGCAACATGGCAAGTTGGCCAGGCATGTGATCTGTCAACCTACACGAAATTGTTGATTTTTCTTTCCCAATGGAGATATATATGCTCTGCAGGGATACGAATAATATTTGCCGTCCCAAAAGAAAGACAAATTAGGAGGACTGGAATGCGTACCTCTGTTGACCTGCTGCAATTCTATAAGCATTATTTGGACTATCTTAGCTTAGGAACTATTCTACATTGATGAAACAAAATGAGATAGCCCTAAGGAAGAAAAACGAAAATAAGCTTGTCAAGGGGGTATTCCAAAGTGCTAAGTTTACAATGCGTAATTGCGTGTTTTGCTTCCATCATTTACCATACGTTAAAAATATCCATTAAAAATATCCATTATTCTATCAATGACGAACGAGCGTTAGCTCCAGTGGTTGAGGCCTTCCATTGTGAGCCTCCCTGTCGGGTTTAACCTAGGTCTACACAAAAAAAATGCTTGCCTCACGCCAAAGCATAGGTTAAGGTCGCATTCAGTTTCACATGGTCACACTTTGCCTCTGTGTAAGGATGAGGGCGAGAGTTCGGAAATTTTCTCGACTTATATGAGAAGATCTTCTTCTTAACAAAATGACGGGATCTCTTCCTGCAGGTTGAGTCTTTTTTTTCTCCTTCTATCACTATAATGCCATACATATATATTTCAATATGAATTACGCCCAACATTTTGTCCACCTGTGTTAATTTTAACGAAATGATGATGTCATTGTTCAAAGGTACTTGTTTAGATCGTCACAAATAGGCAGCCGTTGATAGCTCTGTTCATTGTACCTACAATTATGATTAAGCTATTGCCTTTGCATGATTGTTTGAGGTATGAACCAAAAAATCTAAGAAAAGAGCAAGTGGTGCAACATGGGTCATGCGGACCCATCTGGCTATCGCCTAATACTAGTATTGCATCCATTTTTCTATGGATATGAATATTGATGGACCACCATGTATCCACATGGCTCAGTGTGTTTGCTGGGAGCAAAGCATTTACTAAGGTTTCACCATCAACGGGCAAACAATCAATCCAAGGGGCCTCTCCAACTCAGCACAAGGCAGTGTTTTTTCTTTGTTTTCTCAAGTAAAGGAGCAGATCTGCTTTGTAGAGGACAAATAGATCAACAACAAGAAAGGCCCCACTGCATTTACTGATTTTTTGTTCAGTTTGTAAGAAGATGTTTGTTCTTGAAAGGTTGGCTTGTAAAATTCCATGACAAAGACATGGCCATTAACTTCTCAAGCGAGATATCGTTTTCATCAATGGATTCGGCCAAGATGATTTGGAACACTTCGAAATACATTTCCCCCCTGATTGTTGTGTTTAATGCGAACAAATCCTTAACATACAAGCTTAAAAACATTTTTTAGAAATTATCTCTTAGGTCGTCTCATGTACTTTCTAGACTAGTTCTACAATAAATTGTCTCTTTTGCCTTCTAATAATTTTCATTTTCATTCTAGTTAAGAAAATAGTAATTTATATTTTCATAGTTTGTGAAAAAAAATACTTCTAGGAATTAGTAACTCGTCTCTTTCTCCCGTCCCTTGTTTTACATAGCGTGCCACGGTTTTATTTTTACGTGGTGCAGTGAGCTCAAAGCGACCGACAATGTGTATATCTTGATGGCTACCAGGATTTTAATTTGACTGCGGCATAATTGAATAAGCACCCTGCTAACCTACCACCATATCGAGAATCCCAAGCTCCCCACCAGCAGTACATGATTATATCTCAATAAACAATGCAGTAAAATTATCTGGCTTTTCCAGGGCATCAAAGCGCGCATCGATCTAATCCGGCTTGTTTAGCCTCATCACTCATGCCTCTCATCCCCACCACCCCCCATTTTCATCCCCTCTCTCTCTGCCCACACCATGTGTGCTCAGATTCCCCTAAATAGGTCTCTCTCTCCTGCATCCATTTCCTCTTCCCTTTCTCCCTCAGTTATCCACCGCCTCTAGCAGCTCAAGCCGCGGTACGGAGGCGAGCTCTCGCCGGCGGTAGACGAGCAGCGGCAGGGGGAAAGAAGCGAGCAGGAGGTTAGCAAGAATGATGGGAGCCACCGCCGCCGCCGCTGACTGCCCGGACTACGCGGAGGTCGACCCCACCGGACGGTACGGACGGGTACGGTATCGCCACCGCCTCCGCAGCTCATCCTAGCAACACCTTTTCTTGATCCGTTTGCTTACCAATCCGCTGATCCGTTTTCCTGCTCCTCCTCTGCTCTGTTTCCACAGTTCAGCGATGTTCTCGGCAAGGGCGCTTCCAAGACCGTGTAAGATCCGGCGCTTTCTCGCTGAAGCTTTGTGCTTTCGTTTTGCTCACCGCTGACTCGAGGCGCCCGTCCGGTGGATGCAGGTACAGGGCGTTCGACGAGTTCCAGGGGATGGAGGTGGCGTGGAACCAGGTGAAGCTGCACGACTTCCTGCAGAGCCCCGAGGACCTGGAGCGACTCTACTGCGAGATCCACCTGCTCAAGACGCTCAAGCACCGCAACATCATGAAGTTCTATACCTCTTGGGTCGATGTCTCCCGCCGCAACATCAATTTCATCACCGAAATGTTCACCTCCGGCACCCTCCGGCAGTAAGTGAACAACCTCCCATCTCTCCTCCATCCGTAACGCCTCAGAGCTGTTCCCTTTTTCCACCCAATTGTGAAAAGTCTCCTTTTTGTCATGACCAGTTGTGATTTTTTTTTTTTGGATGTTTGCTTGATTGGTTCTTCGATTGATTGCTTGTGGTTGCGCGTCTGGTGGTGATTAGGTACAGGCAGAGGCACAGGCGGGTGAACATATGGGCGGTGAAGCACTGGTGCCGGCAAATCCTCAGCGGCTTGCTGTACCTGCACAGCCATGATCCGCCCATCATTCACCGGGACCTCAAGTGCGACAACATCTTTGTGAACGGTAACCAGGGGGAGGTCAAGATCGGTGACCTCGGCCTGGCCGCTATCCTCCGCAAGTCCCATGCCGTCCACTGCGTAGGTAAGTTGCCACATTAGCTCACTAGCCGGAGTCTCTGATGATGTATTCTGATCCGAATTGGCATTAGTTTTATGGAAATTTGATGGGTTGAAGGTGTCGAATTGTTGGATAGGCACACCGGAGTTCATGGCGCCGGAGGTGTATGAGGAGGAGTACAACGAGCTGGTGGACATATACTCATTTGGGATGTGCGTGCTCGAGATGGTTACCTTTGAGTACCCATATAGCGAGTGCACACACCCAGTGCAGATCTACAAGAAAGTTATCTCTGTAAGAAAACCCCTAATCCTTTCAGACATTTGCAGCATTTGTGATTTGTGTGTGTGTGTGTTATTCGGAGGATTGATTTGCTGATTTCAGCTAGCGGTTTGGTTGGTAGGGTACTAAGCCGGAAGCTTTGTACAAGGTGAAAGATCCATTGGTGAGGCAATTTGTTGAGAAGTGCCTGGCAACAGCCTCCGAGAGGCTCTCTGCAAAGGAGTTGCTCGAGGATCCCTTCCTACAGATTGATGAGATGGCTTTTTCCTCAGAGGATGGAGACTATAATGCAACGACCAATTATCTGCAGCAACCTTCATATCTAGGGCATGCCTATAGCAATGACTCCATGATGAGCAATGGGTTCTCAGAAAGCATTGACGAAGATGCACCGACTGAGGATAGATGGGACTGCGAGGACGATGACATGAAAGGCCAAGATGGCATTGACCTGTTCAAGGGGCACGAAGATGAGCCTCTTGGCAATGTGGATATCACGATCAAAGGGAGAAAGAGTGAGGATGGCGGCATCTTCCTCAGACTCCGAATCGCTGATAACGATGGTATGCGCAATGTCTAATGCAATATATCCTGTGGTCAAGTTCAGTATATGGAAATAATAATATAGGTATGACATAACAATTAATTTCTCATATTGCAGGACATGTAAGGAATATCTATTTTCCCTTTGATGTTGAGGCGGATACTGCGCTAAGTGTCGCAACTGAGATGGTAGCCGAGCTGGATATAACCGACCATGAAGTTACTCGGATAGCTGACATGATTGATGGTGAGGTCAGTGCCTTGGTTCCAGATTGGAGGCCTGGTCCAGGCATTGAGGAAGCTCCGGACACTTCATACTGCCATAATTGTGGATCCAATGTGTCATCGTGTGGTTCACTTTACGCCTACATGTCATCAGCTGCCAGAGGTTGCCAATGCGCAGAGCTACATGGGCGGTTTGAGGAGATCACGTTCAAAGCTAATGGAGAGCAGCGTGATCTGCAGGACTCTGTGGGCAGCTCTGACGATGGAGGCGGCCAAACAGAGCATTATGCCAAAGCAAGGGAGTCCTCTAACATGAATGGCTTTGTAGGGATTGGTAGAACAGATCCTTCTAATCATCTACGCTTTAGTTCATTCCAAGAACTGTCCTGTTCATTTAACCAGTACGAGAATGACACTAGCAATCAAGCGAATGGGTTCGACATGAAGCATGAAATGAAGATTGCCAAGTACAAAGCAAGGAAAATGGCGCAGTTGAAGAGAGTTATCCACCCTTCTCTAGACCTTGACAATGCAGATGGGGAAAGTAGGATGAAACCTTCACTGAACAAGTTACAATCTTTTCATATCGGAAAGAACCACAATTTTCGTGTACCATCATGTGAGCGAAGCCAAGATACTGGAAGCACCCATCATTATTCTAGCATGAACAATGAAGTGTGGCAGAGCAGTCACCCCGATCCGGGAGCCCAGAGGGCCCGGCATTGCGAGGTTTATGTCAACAGTAATGCAGATTGTATGTTTACAGCCAGGAGATACTACACCGGAGCTCAGTTGCCGCCAAATCTCCCGAGAACAAAATCTGTACCTCTAAACGCTGTTGATGCCTAAATTGCTTTTTTGCCATGTAAATTTTATAGAGTGTACATTGTTTTTGGTTCTTTTTGTATTCAATATGAAAATGTAGTTGATAGGCAACAGACGGGAATATGACGGGGGTTTGTCTGTGGATTAGGCCTGAGCTGTATGTAACTTGCTGTTTTATTATGAATCCAGAGGGCAGAGTTTGTTTAGGCTGTTTAAGTGCACTATCTCCATTTCTCTGAGACAACCTGGCTATTGCCATTTTGAGAGTCATGATCCAGCAAACTGGATCAATATGTTCCCTCCCCCCCCGCCGCATCTTCAGAGAAGCATATTTTTTGTTAGTAGAATTGAACAGAGAGCAGGATGGCTAAAGCAAACTGCCAGAACTGAATCACATGACCAAAATCAGGAGCTGGAACTGTGTCCTTGTCCAGTACTAGATGACACCTATGAAATGGACATACATATCTCCTAGTTGCAGTTGAAAAAATCAAAGCCATATCAAAGGTACAGACATGCCAGCAATGCGCTTGCCAACTACGTCATGGATATTGCACTAATCAATTAGTTGATGCTTTCATCAGATCACTCATCCTGATCAGTTGGCATTTGGCAGTCCCACACCACACTTCACTCAAGAGAGATGGTTTGGTTTACTTTTTCTAGTTATAAATGTGTTGTTTAGTTGAGATTTGAAAACTACTGATAATGTCAGGCGTAGACATATATATTTGAGGATCACAGCATTGAAGCCCTCTTATAGGAACTTGTTGAGCCGGCATCATTTCTTTGGCCAGTAACAGATGCTCACCACTTGCTACCTGATAATTCACTTGCTAGATCTAGATGTCTAGGTGAGTGAGTAGGTGACGACGCTATTGGTCCACATCTTGAGACTTGCAGGCTTGCAACGCCAGCTTAGAGTGCCGGAGCGGACAAATTAAAGGGTCCATTTCCTTCCACGGATAATGTATGGACGAAAGTAGGTGGTCTCATTTGGCGTTCTAGAAGATCTTTTCGGTCTTGACCTGTATTGCAGCACGAGTAGGTGACTTGCAGTTCATCTTTACATGGATAATGCACGAGATTGGATGCGATCACGCAAAGATTTAGTTAGCCTTTGGATTCGAACCCTTGTGGCCTTGAGCAAAGAGATATTACACCTTAGACAAATGACTACGACTACTCTGCCCACATTTCAAAGTGGTTCCATTCGATATGGACAATTTTGCAGTCGTGACAAGCGGTGATTAATGTGCTTATCTATAGGAGAGTCAAAAGTGACAGTTAAGGGTCTCCAAGGTCCTGATAAAGTGTCTAACAAGAACTAACTACTCTAGCTAAGCAACTCTGTAAAGGCAGGGTAGATGCTTACATATATATTCAGATAAGTGTCACGCAGACAAGCACCAAAGGTAGGTAGGTAGGAGGAGATGAAAGACCGAAAGCTGCAGCACTGAACTTTTCAAGTTCACACTGAATAATTCAGCTCCACTCCAGCTAAACAAATTGTCAAGAGGGGAAACGGGGGGCGGCTCTCCTGCCTGGCTGCTTGGGACTGTTTAATCTATAGATCATCCGAACAATGCAGCTACTAGAAGGATGATTCAGAAGAGAATACCTACTAGCATGACTAACTAGCTCCTCGGTGGCAAAAGCAAGTGCTCGAGCAGACCATGGAAAGGCTATGATCTTATCCAGAAACGCAGATGAGGAGGTTGCTTTCTTGAGAACAACCACGGACCAAATTGCTACAGGGGTAGATAGGATAGGATAACAGAGCCTACTACTGTTTGTTACCTACACCTGCATTGTCCACAACCTAACTTCCTTTTCTGAGACTGAAAGGGAAAGGAGACCCGCATTTCAGAAATATTTATAAGCTTCTTTATCTGAGGCGAAAATGAGATCCACATTTCAGAAATTGATATATAAGTAAAGATATAGCAAGGGGACAAGCAAGAAGGAATCCGAGATGCAGCTCCTCATACCAGCCTATACACTGTTCTTGTATCTCTGCAGCTACGGGATGCTGACAACAACGACAATTTGTAGAATTCAGTATACGTAACTTCACAGCTGAAATCAAGAGTTCTTGGCTTGTACTTGCATTAGGCAATGTGCATGATAGGTAGAGTTGCTTTCTGGAAAGCTGCGTTGTTACTTACTCATCACTTCTTCCTGCTGACACGATGTGCAGCCGTAAACTTTAGACCTGCACACTAGCCATCGCTGTGTTACGATGACATGGATGTTTCGTCTAACTCGGCGTCGTGGTTCATGCGTCGTGAATCTTGTGTGGTGATGCTTGTGCCCTAAGCCCTTGCGCACGTGGATGGCGATTCGGCGTGCGATCGTGGATGCTGATTCGGCGTCTGATCCTGTGAAGTCCTTTTGGTTCGGTAAGAGCGGCCAATTAAGCTGGAAAGTAGAAAGTGTCTGCATCACAGCATCAGCAGTGCATCACCCAACAAAGCTTTAGTTTCACTTTCAAGTGGATATGCAAATATAGTAGTATAACACGTGCATATCAATTTTTTCTTAGTCTGAATTAGTTTACATCTTGGTCCGGATGCATATATTTAGTTACCTTTTTTTTTGCGAGAGACATATATTTACTTACCTGATGAACAAAAACGTTTTTGTTTTCTTTTTGAGGGGAGGAAGAATTCACATGAAGTTCCTCCTAACCATGGTGGCATTTAGTTTGGGCTTTTCCTTGGGTGAAATATTGGGCTGTCAGTTTAATGGACCTATCTCGAAATTTGAGGAGAGCTGAATTGGACCTTTTTTATCCACCAGAACGATCCGGCCTGTTTACTGGTTGGTGAACTGGTTGGGCCAGGCTTGGTTGGTGATGGGCTTCACTGCATAGACCAGCCCAAGCTCGCAGCTCCACAGCAGTATATAGCAGCTAGGGTTTTAGCCCATTTCCTAGGGTTCCCTCCCGCAACCGCCGCCGCCGCCGCTCGCTCGCTCGCTCCATCGCTCTCCCTTCTCGCCGTTTCCGTCTTCCAGCTCGCTGCAACCCGCGCCGTCCGTCGCCATGGGCCGCATGTACGGACCAGGGAAGGGCATGTCCTCCTCGGTGGTGCCCTACAGCCGGGCGGCCCCCAGCTGGGTCAAGACGACCGCGCCGGAGGTGGAGGAGATGATCGTGCGCTCCGCCAAGAAGGGCATGCTGCCGTCGCAGATCGGCACGCGGCTCCGCGACGCGCACGGCGTGCCCCTCGTCCGCGGCATCACCGGCGGGAAGATCCTGCGCCTGCTCAGGGCCCGCGGGCTCGCGCCGGAGGTGCCCGAGGACCTCTACTTCCTCATCAAGAAGGCTGTCGCGATCAGGAAGCACCTGGACAGGAACAGGACCGACGTGGACGCCAAGTTCCGGCTCATCCTCGTCGAGAGCAGGGTCCATCGCCTCGCCCGCTACTACCGCCGCGCCAAGAAGATCCCCGCCTCGTGGAAGTTCGAGTCCACCACCGCGAGCACCCTGGTGGCGTAAGAGATGGGTTCGTTTGAGTCTCTCGGTTACTGTGAATTCTCTACAGCTTCGGAGTTTAGTTAATTCGTACTTTTTGATATGTAAGGTTTGAAATCGACCTAATGCACCTAGACTGGATCAGGTTTTTGCCTTGGCAGCTACATTATTCAAAATGGTTTGGTGTTTGTTTGACCTTGAGTAGGCTGGTTACTCTGTATGGATGTATGCTCATTGAAAGTTCAGAATGAAGCAAGAGGCTTGTGGTATTTTTTCTCGTCTGTTCCTTTCTGTTGTCGTGATTCACAATTTTTGGATGGGTTTGATTAGTTACTTGTCTGATTCACATTGTTTGAGAAGAGGCTGACGAGTGGTGCGAATTGAGTCTGATTCACATTGTCAATTCGCACCACATTGTTTGAGAAGAGGCTGACGAGTGGTGCGAATTGAGTCTGATTAGTTGTCTGATTCACATTGTCTGATTCAGCTAGCTGCAATTAGGTTTCTTAATATTTAGCTTAGCTAGCCAACTTGAAATGTCAGGTTTCAGAGTTCTAGAAACGAAACAATTAGGTGTGCAAGAGTGGAGTTCCTTGGGGATTTCACCCTGATTGGAACTATTTCTTTAATATTTGGATCCAAATGCCCCCAACTATCATCTTAGCAGGTAGGCAGTGCTCCTTAGTTGTTAGTAACATATGATCAGCTCGACAATCTGAAAGTAGGTAACGGTTTGTTTGCATTTTTATTATTCCTCTGTTGTCATATACCCACAAATACTACAAGACTTGTTTTCATTTTGGTAACACTTGTATTTGGTGTGTGAGGGGCACTGCTTGGTGTTTCCTATGCTGTTAATGGAGGTGTGTGCTGTTATTTCTTTAAAATAGTTGCACATCTTAATTTGGTGAGCTTTAAGTGAGTTATAATGTAATGCTGATTGAGCATTCTTTTTTTGCACTGTAGTGTTAATTCTGTTGAGTGGTTGTAGTTGTCATTTCTCTGATTTGGGCCCAACTTCTGGCTGTCATACTAAGAATTCCACATTCTCTGGTTTGGGCCCTACTTGACCTGTCTTCACCTGGTCAAGTTTTTATTTTACTAAGAATTCCACATTCAGAAATGACTTGATTTGGATGTTTCCTTTGCCAAGGAACTCTCGAGTTGCATATGATAGATAGTACTCCATTCTCCTCTCAACAACAGTCAACTATTACTCTGGGAAACTGTTCCTTTGTGAATTCGGTTCGGCCCACTATTAGTCCTGATCTGTAACCAAGCATGAGTTGGAATTAACTTTCTCGGCTTTGTGATTTTATATTCAGAAGATCTTACCTGATATATCCAATCCCTTTAGTACAGCTGGTATATGATGCTTGACATGTTGCAACCAGACATGCTGTCATTAGTTGTTTGGACATATATTAGTGGTTGCATATAACTGGTAATGACCGATTAGAAAGGCTAACCCCCATCCATGCTTTACAATGATTGATCCAATTAAGCAACTGTTCTTTTGTCATGTGGACTCTCTGTTGGGTGGTGCTTGTGACGCTGGGGATTGTTGTCGCTTGTACGCCGCTGGTCATAATAATGCCGCATGATTTTTAATCCAGTTGTATGCTTGATTTTGATGGATTGCAAATATCGTCTGCTTGCTGTATCGATTTCTTTATGGTTGTTTTATGTGTGAAGCTGTTCACAGGGATTCGTAGCATATATTCTTCTAGGATTGTGGTGTTTTAGGTCACCTGCAGAATATGTTTGTGTTTGAGATTGGTTGAGCTATTGTTCCCTGACCTTTGTGGTACCTGCAAAACTTTTGCAGACTGGGTCTCCATTTGCTCTGCCGTTTCAATTTGCCGAGCTTTGTTAATGATAGTCTGAATGGTTGAATTAAGTTGGACGAATTAACTGGCATATATTATACTAGACTAGATGCGCTGATAAGTTTTGAGGGAGTAATGCTGCCCGATTACTAATTTGAGAAACTATCACTGCGATTTTGGTTGGCTTAATCTATCTTAGAAGCTGCCTTTTGTAGCTCAGCTGACTGCCGGACCATGTTCACCACTCATGTTTGCACATGTTAGCAGCTCTGTAAGCTGAGTCGATAGATCGAGATGCTTCATAGTTCAGACGTGGTCTCGAGCAGGAGAAATAACCGAGAGCGTAGTTCCATGTTCTGGTCAAAGCCCAGGCAAGAATTCCCTGATGCCGCCAAGTGCACGATAAACAAGGACGTTTCTGGTACACTTGCCGTGGTATTTAACTGGACACCACACCTCGCGCCCGAATAAACAAGAGATCTCCGGACATGTTGCCATGGCGCCGCCTGATCGGACAGTTCATCGCCGAGTATTCTATGCCTGGATCCAACTGCTTGCGAGCCGGCAAATCTGCATAAATGTTTGCGCAGATTCAGACAGTTGGTCACGCCACGCACTGTGCCCATCATCATCCTCAACATCACCAAGCTCTAGTAGCTTAAATCTCTCTCTTCTCCGCTGGGCTCTCTGCTGCTAGCTAGCGTTTCCCACTATGGCCAGCCTCGTGCACCAGGCCTCCATGCCGGCGTCTACTACGGCGGCACAGATGGCGTGCGACGACGAGTTCATGCCGCAGGGCTTCACCTGCTTCGGCCGCTCGCTGTCCCGGTCGTCGTCGTCCAGCCGGCTCGAGTACAGGGCGCTCCAGAGCGAGGAGAGGCGCGCCGCGCAGGAGGTGCGGTCGGCGCGCGCCAAGCTGCGGTGGAAGGCGGTGGCGCACGAGCTCATGGCGAAGGGCGGCGCCGGCGCCGCGCGGCGGAGGAAGCAGCAGCAGCATCTGGCGGCGTTCAGCTACGACTCGAGGAGCTACGCGCTCAACTTCGACCAGGGC